>JAASFQ010000090.1:0-48529 GCA_023333845.1 Globisporangium polare | reverse complement strand
CGGTGCTGGCGGACGCTTCCATCGGAAATACTGCGGCGTCTTGGAGGGTGAGGGGAAATACACCACTTTCTCGGGTCGGGGACTGCGCACGAGAGGCAGCGCCACGGGAGGTGTGCTGCGAGACGGGCTGCTCGCTGTCCACTGCTGCCGGTCTTCGTCATAGCCGTCGCCGCTGAGCTCGAGTGTCCTACGATCAAGCTTTGCGATCTCTTGCTGGTTGATGATCCCGATCGTGGGCTTCTTCGTCTGCTGCACATTGAAGAGCAGCGGTCTCCTCAGCTCATGAGTCATCGGTAGTTTAGTCTGCTGCTCGCTCGCGAACACGTACTACTCCCTGTCGACTCACACACGCTGTCGACACCAGCAAGCATGATCGGTGAGGGATCCGATTTCCAGTGGCTCAGTCGTGATCGAACCTGATTTTGGAGGGTCTGTTGGCGCTGAGCGCACGACCAGTCGCGGAACCCGACTGAAACTGCATGCAACAGCAACCTGCAATCTATCAGCTTTCTGACAATCAGCTCATGGCAATAGTGTCAGTCAGCTGATGACCACATTCCACATCCCCTGCGCCGTCTGGAGAGCAGCGCTCTTCCATGCATTGCAATGTAAATTATCAGTTTTAGGACGCAAGAGAAGGCACTCGAGCAGACTCGAGAGGTTGTTGCCAAGCAAGGCCAGTAGCATCACATCGGAGAACGGAAGAAAACAAATCAGAGTACGGCGACGCTCACCGCAGATCCGTGCTCGTCATTTTCTCGCGCAAATTGTTCAAGCACTGCGTCTGGATTGAGAAGAAACGAAAAAGAACGTCAGGCTATGCCATCAAAACAATACCCATTGGGTAAAACGGACACGTACCTGCCACAGAACGAGTCGCCGCGTCGAATCGTACCGCTTGCACGCTGTCTCAAGAATCTGAAGCGACCACTTGCCGTAGGCTTTCAGCACGCTCGACAAGAGCACGTCGATGTCACTCAGACCGTGGCTGCCGTCCAACAACAGAGCGTGCTTGGTCATCATCTCCTCTGCACCAACCATATCCAGCTGCCCGATGCGGCACAGAACAGCGCTGCCAAAAGCCTCGTTTGCGAGCGCCGCGTTCCCGTCGGCCAGCTGCATCTCGCCCGCAGACTCGAAGCATTCCTCGGCAAGCGCCCACAGTCCGACGTCAACGTACACGGCAGCTGCACGCAGACCGTTCTCAATCGCGCCTCGCACACTCCCACCAGCCTCCGCAATGTTCTTCGCCTGAACAAACAGCAGCGCAATGTCCTTCGCAAAGTCTTCGCGGTGGCAATCCTGGGGGAACTTGCGCTTCAACCGCAGTGCGAGCTCTGCAAACGCGCGAGACGCTTCGTCAAAGTAACCACTCGATGACAGTTCCTGGGTACACAGCATCATAGGACGATTTCTCAATAACATATCTGGATGGGCAAAGATGGTTAGCAAGCGTACCTCGCACACTTCTTCGACTAGCTTGATCAGCTGCGTCTTCTTGTTCGGGTACTTGTCGCTGTCTTCGAGAACGCACCACGCCGCCTCCAGGCGATAGTTGGTCTTCGAGAGCGTCGACAGCGCCGCGGCTGCTGCATCCATGAAGTAGCGCGCTGCCTCTTTCCACTCCTTCTTGATCTTGAACTGCATCGCGCGCGTTCGCAACTCACGATCCGACAGATCCTCGTCAGTAGCAGGTCTTGCACTGCTGACGCCGCCCAAGCCCGCAGCCTGGAGCACCTCGGCAAATGCAGAAGGTACAGAGGACGGGACTCCCGGGTGCTGGCGTCTGCGCACGCCCGAACTGCTACTGCTAGGGTATCCGCTAGCGCTGGTTGGAGCCGCTGGATGGTCCAGATACCGCTCGATACTGGAAGCGACCCCACCACGAGAGACCTTGACAACCCACGCAGAGTGACAGATGTCGCTCACGTAGCCGTTCGTGTCCGCCCATCGCCACGAGCCGAAGCAGCCGAACGCGTACCGTTCGATCGACGGCACAAAGACGACGGTGAGCACGATCGCATTGTACGCCTTCCACGTGAGCGACTCGTTGCGCACGATCGACATGGCGGTCTTGACCACCGCCGAGAACCACTGCGACACGCTCGGGTTCTCCTTCATGCGGATGTTCTCCTGGCTGCTGATCCAGCACGCGAACGAGTGGTCCGACGGGTTCGTCGCCGCCGCGAGCAGCACGACCACGAGCAGCAGCGCCACGAGCTTCACGACCGCCGCGACAAGCACCGGGAGCACCGACACCACCAGGAACATCCCAAACACTACCATATCCACGATGCACACATGTCAGTTCCTATCATTTGAATCTTCTCTCTTCTTGCCTTTCTCAGATGAAGAGGAGCAGGCGGATCTGCAGCAATACAGAAACAATAGACAGCTCTAACGGGCTGCATGGCGCACGTACCGATGAGGAAGAGCGCGTTGTTGGCCGACATGCCACGCGCAGCAGCGTCGCCGGCGGCGCTCGACGGCGGAGGCGCGGCGGGTGGCGCAGACGACCAGAGCGCCATCTTCTTCAATCTCTGCAATGGCTTTTTCCGCGCTGGCGCAATTGCAGAGCAAAAAGGAAAGAAGTGGGTTGGCGTGATGCCACTGTTGTGCGGCGTTTGAGCTAAGTACGAATTCTGGAATAGTGCCGTGGTGCTGCTTTCTCATTGTTAAGGGCAAAAACGCTACTCACGGTGAGAATCGGTCAATTGAACTGCCGCGATGCCGAGGCTCTGCTGTTCTCCACGAAGTCCGGCAGCTACTCACTAAAGTACGAAATGGCGCCACTGCCAAGGAAACGGTGCATCCTTCGACAAAGCAACAATCCGAGAAGCAATGGTGGCCCTGAAGAAGCGCCACGACGGCCGCGCCGGCAACGAGCTGAGACCGTTTGCGTCCGATCAGGGGGCGCTCTTCCGCGCGGATGGGTCGGCGCGCATGGCGCATGGCAACAGCTCCGTGCTCGCGGCCGTGTACGGCCCCGGCCAGGCGAAGAACCGCCGCAGCGAACACATCGAGCGCGCGTCGCTCGACGTGTGCTTCAAGCTCGAGAAGGGCATGCTGAGTACGTGCATTCATATATAGCATCACAGCTCGTTGGCTGATTGGATGCGCATGTTTCTATCTCTGTGTGCACTAATGGTATCATTGGGTTTGTGTGCATGTGTTGTGCACGACAGCGTCCAAGGAGAAGGAGTACGAGCAGATCATCCGCCAGACGTTCGAGCCCGTGATCGTGACCGAGAACTTCCCGCGCGCCGTCATCAGCATCGTCGTGCAAGTAATCGAAGACAACGGCTCGATCTTGTCTGTAGCCATCAACGCCGTCAGCCTCGCGCTTCTGGACGCCGGTGTGCCCATGATCGCGATTGTCACGTCCGCCACCTGCGGTCTGCTGCCGGACGGAAATCTCTTCCTCGACCCGTCCTTAGCAGAAGAAGAGGTTCGTTGGGGAGCCGCGTCATCGCAATTTTTGACGAGGTTGTTCAGCAGGCCAATTCACACGTCCTTATGTGTATCACTATGATTTCTGTGAGTGTAGCTCTCGACGTCGCTCGTGACCACCGCCTGCTCCAGTACGAACGACGGCGTGCTCACATCGCTCACGAAAGGTATGTGCCCTTCACTGGCATTGTACTTTGCTTTTTGATGTGAGTTGCTCACATCTTGTTCTTCATGTGTGCAGGTCTTTTGTCCGAAGAGCAGTACTTCGCGTGCTCAGAGGCGTGCCAACGGTGAGCTCAATAGCTCACGATTCGAATCTGGTCGTTGTTGCGCTTGCTCACTAAATTCGCTTCTTCATGTGATTTCACCATCTTCCCAGCGCGTCCGAGAGCGTCCACGCGTTCATCCGAATCGTCCAACAGAAGAAGTACCCAGTGGACTCGGCATAGATAGGTTAAGGCCAAGCGCGTCGACCATGCCCGCATCCGTAGCAACCAACAGCCAAGCCGATTGTCGATGAGCTCGCGAAATGCAACAAAACGAATCAAGATGCGTCCATAGCGAGCGCTGGTGGCGTCGAATGGCTGCGGAATGGATGGGATCAATACGCACATCCTCAACATACCGTGCTGTGCTGGGTTGGTTCTTGTTGAAAATAGTCAAGTCCCCGTCCTCCGACAAGCATAGTCTCAATATCATTTGTTATAAGGAGTCGAACGGACTCTCGTTGTCTGTATCCTCGTCCGACTCGAACCCCAACTCGGGCGAGCAGCTCTTCGGGTCGAAGCCGACGTGTGGTGGTGGCGAGTACACTTGCCAATAGCGCTCCACATCCTCGTGCTCGTGGTCGCCGGAGCACATGCAGCAGCTGTCTTCGTCATCATCATCGTCGTGGTCTTCTAAATGTGGGAAGTGCACGATTGCCCCATACGATGGCGGGGGGAGAAAGTGGAGCGGAAGCGGGTCTTCCAGCTGCGCCTCGTCGCCGAACACCTCCTGCAGCCCGATCTCGAAGCTCGCCTCATCGTCGAAGCCTATCCGCGGCTTTCTCCGGTGCAGCAGTGTTCGATCGTCGTGAGGCGCAGACGGTGGCGTGGGTCTCCAGCTCAGAAATGAACCCACGTCTAGCGCGTCCATCTGCTCCTCCAGCGTCTCAGAGCACACGAGCACCTGGCTGCAGAGCTCAGCGACATCCGACGGACTGCACTCTATCGCCTTCACGATCGCACTCTCACCCTGGGAACTCGGCTGCGTGCTTTCTTGCGAGTTCTGCGTCTGCGTGCTATGCTGCGAGCTGTCTTGAGTACTTCTGTCGCTTTCTGCTGCGGCTCTGACCTTCAGTCGCATTGCTGTCGTCATCGGCTTCGTCGTGTGGTCTTTCGCTAGGGACTGGAACGTGGGGAGCGCTCGTCGACGAGCAAAGAGCTCGTGGACCCCAGAGCCACCTACAGCAGTGCTACCGCTGACTCTGCCTTTGGACGGACTGATGAGCGAGTCGGCTCGGAAGCGCTTGAACGGCGTCACGGTCGTCGGCGCCGGCACTGGAACAGTCAGAGCACCACTGGCACCGGAATTACCGCTCGCAGGTAATACCAGCGCTTCATGCTGTTGTGGCCGAGGCTGCGACTGATGTCCGTCCTTGTCTTCTTGCTCGTCGCAGCAGCGCGTGTCCGAGACGCTGCGCTTGTTGGGCGAGCGGCTCGCGGAGCGCATCCCCTGGAGCTCGCGTGGAGAAAATTCTCCTCTCGCCAGGCGCTCCATCGCGTGTTGTATGCCTCTCCGCTACCCGTTGTTGCAGAGAGCAGCGGGAGACGAATGCGAATGTGCGCGCTGGGATGCGCTTCTCCTTCTCGTTGCTGTTCAGAGAGTGCAGCGGCAACTTGCAGTGCAGAGCAGATGCAGTTCGGCGCCGCCGAGTCTCTCTCTTTCTCCTTCCTGCGACGTGCGCACGTCCGTCCTGTCGTAAGTGCGTTGCACACCGGCCTGCTGACGAATTCACTCACGCACCCACCCGGAGAGCGCACGACCAGCTCAGTCAGTCGTCAATCAGCTCCGAATCAGTCCAGTTGCCATGCTGTTCTTCTCGGCGGGCTTCTCCAAGTTGAACATCGCCATACAAAAACCAAGTGCGGCTGCAAGACGAAGAATCAGGCTGGTAATGAGCAGGGAGCTTCTTCGAGGTATACGTGAGTGGGACCATTCAAAGGAAGAGGTTCCATTTGTAACACTGAGCAAGCGTTTGGAGCTTTGTCAAGCTCACAAATTAGGAGAAAAAAGCCATAAACGCTGCATCATTTGAAGTATACATCTGAAAGCGTCGTTTTATCTGGCAGAAACCGGATGACTCGAAACCCGCGCATTGAACAGCATTTTGCAAGATCTGATATCCGGATAATAGCGGATGTCGTGTTTCAGGCTCACGTCGAAGTTGGATCGCGAGCATTCCGTTGGTGGTGGTGGCCCCAAACTGCACTCATCAACCAACAAAGCGAGCGAGAAGAAAGCAGACGCCTCCACTGGTTCTGATTATTGCGTTTGACACACAGCTCCTTCGATTGCACTGCACGCTATCCGATCCACAATGGGAGCGAAGGGTCTTCTGTTACTGTAGCGTGTGCGAAATGCTCACAATATGGCGTCACGTTTGCTTTTCTTCCATTCTCTCGCTCTCTCTCTCTTTCTCTCACACACCATGCTGCAGTGCACTGGATGGCCGTAGCCACGTCCGCACGCAGACACACACACACACTCTCTCTAATGCAACGCCTGGCGGCTCGGCTGGTCGAGGTATCTCGAGACCACGCGCGTGATGCCGTCGTAGGACATGAAGATCACGCCCTGGCCGGGAATCACGCGGCCGAGGCGCGGCACGACGCCCGAATAAAATACGAGGAAGCCCTCCTTCCGGATCATCTGGCGCACGCAGTCGAGCGTGCTCTTGTACTGCGCCGCGTGCAGCCCCTGCATGCGCGTCTTCACGACATCAAACGCTGCATTAACACAAACACATACGCCAGTTAGTCAGTGAATCGACAGCTCTCTCAGCCTCATGGACAAGAGACTTACGATTGTTGCCAAAGACGCTGAAGATGCCCGCGAGCATGCCGCCCACGAGGCTCACGGTCGCGTGCTGGCCGCTCGACATGTGCTTGGCGTCCTTGATGAGGCCGTGGCGCTGCAGAAACTCGGGGCTCGCGCGCGCCTTGAACTCGCTGAAGAACATGAAGCGCAGGCCCTGGTTGCTCGACTGTATTCACCCATTCGTTGCGATTAGCACAAAGGGAGATCAACGTTAGCATCATGGCAATTGGCATACCGAGAGCACAGTCATGCCGTTCGTACCTGCTTGAGGATGGTGGCGGTGAGCCCCTGGTACACGCCGCGGATACCTTCCTTCGCGAGGATCATCTTCGTCCCCTGCCACATGCCTGCGTTAGCGCCAATCAGTTTGGTCTTCAGCGTCTCAATCTACATTCACACACGCGCAAAACGACATGAGCACATGCCACCAGCTACAATGCAATCCACCACCACAACAACATACCGGCGTGGTCATGATCGTCGCCTCCATCGCGCCAGCCGCCATGCCGGCGCCGAGATTCCGCAGCGCAGTGGTCTTTCCGTTCTCGTCAGCGAAGCGCTGCTTGAGGAAGTCGAACGCGCCGAAGCGGATGCCGGCCTTGGGCACCGAGCCGATGAGCACGGGCGCGAGGCCGCGGTAGAGCGAGAGGAAGCCGTCTGTGCGGATGTGATACCGGAAGCCCGAGATCATGCCCGTGTACTGGTGGCGCATCGTGCCGAGCTGCAGGTTCGTCTTGATCATCTCCATGGGCCAGATCACGAACGTCTCGATGCCGCCGGCGATGGCGCCCGCCGTGGTCGCCACCATCGGGTTCTTCGACTTGCCGTTCGTGCTGCTCATGTTTGTGTGTGGCTGCTTGGGCGGTTTTGCGGCAGGCAATGGATGGGACGGTGCCGTTGGCTCGTGAGCTGCTGGCGGAAGATTGGGATCTGTCGAGAGCGACGAGAAGCCTTTTCAGTTCACTTCCACGACCTGCATTCTCGCAATCGGCAGCACCAGTCACAGATTTTTGAGCGCCACAGGAAATTGTTTGTGCATCGATGTATAGTATCGCCATTTGTATCCGTACATACCGAGAGTATAGAGCAAAGTATCGGGTCTTTAGGATTGTCAACAAGAGCGTGCACGGTATACTTGTATTCGGAGCTATACAAAGCTGCGCTCATCTCTTCCTCCGGTTTCTGAAGCATGGTTTTTTGTGCCACTTCCGTTTCGCTGTTGCTCTGGACCGCGCCTTTTTAGCCATGCAAAATAGAAGGCTATCTATCTATAGGGTTTCATTAATAGAGGGTTTGCAACACGCAGCAGGCGTCGTTCTGATGATATAAACACAGTGCCATTTGCGAGAACAACGTGAGTGACCTCCGACCATCATTCTTCAATTGTTCAATGCATCCAAACTCCAAGTCAAACAGCATGGACTGATCAGGTCTGCTATTCTCATATATTACGTGCATAAGCAAGGGCAACGATTCGATACAAATATCAAGTCACACGCCATGAAAGGCTGTTGCCCGTGAAGAACATGTCGCCATGGACGTGCTGCAACAATCCCTGCGCACATGGGTCTATTTCGCCAACTGTCCGCCGCCTCCAACTTTGCTCGAAGTATGCTCCGTGACGGTGAAAACCAGCGACGAGGGCTCAGGCGTCGACGGAGAGGATACCGAGGGGTGCGTGAGCGAACGCTGAGAGCTTGCTATGTGAGCGAGCGCGCTGCTTAGTCTCTGAACGCCCACGCGGATCTCGTCATCGCTGTAGAACGCGAACGACAAGCGCGCCGAGCGTGACATCATCGCCCTTGCGTCACCACCTGCTCTGTCGCCAGTCGCACCGCTCGAACCACCGGTGCTGCTGCTGCTTGGAGCTGGCAATGAGCAGCGCGCGCCAGGAGTGAATGCGACGCCGTGACGCGCAGAGGCTTCCGCCAGGAGCTGCTCGGCGTCCACGCCGCGTGGCAGCTGCAGCCACACAAAGTAGCCGCCCGCCGGCTCGACGAACGCGCACTCGGGGCACAGCTTGCGCAGCGCCGCGCAGAGCGTGTCTTTGCGCGACATGAACACGGAGCGGAGGTGCGCGATGTGCGGGTCCAGCAGGTCCAGCTGCAGCACTTGAGATCGCGATCAGCAGCATCACAACATCAACAGCAAAGAGAGTGACGTCAGAGCAGGTCCAGCGGTGGAGAGTGGGGAAAAGCGGCGCGTCTCAGTTGCCGCTTGGAGACCACCACCGGGTTCATGGAAACGCACGCACGTACCACTGTGGACGATGCCTGCCGTGAGCGGGTTCTGGCCGCCGCCGCTTCGAATCGTGCCGCTCGATGAGAGCGCCCGGATCGTGTCTTTGCTGCTCTGCGCCCATCCTACAGTGCCATCAGTTGCATATAGAGGACAGTCAAGAGGCAGCGTCAGCCATCAGCATTCACCCGTTCGTTCACCTGCTCAGCAGACTCGATGGCAACTACGTAAAGCGCCTTAATGTACCGAGACGGAGTCCTGGCGCCAGGATCTTCGAGAAGCTGCCGAGCGATACGACCAGTCCCGACGTGTCGTAGGATGTCAGCGACGCGTATGGCGACGTGTCTGCATCGAGAGTCAGCAGGTTGTACGGCTCGTCCGAGATGATGTGGAACGCGTACTTCTCGGCGAGCGCGACCAGCCGCTTCCTGCGCTCGAGGGACAGCACCGCCCCCGTCGGGTTGTGGAAGAATGGGATCGTGTAGATGAACGCCGGGACGTCGCCGCTCTCGAGCCTCTTCTCCAGTGCATCGACCTACAGGATACCACATGAACCAGTCGGTTGACACACAGCGTCCATTGTGAGCTCATTCGATCACTGCCGTAATGCGGAGAAGACTTATTAACAATACGTACGTCGAGCCCGTGCGCATCCACTGGCACGGACGCCAAGTCGAGTCCGAGCTCTCGGAAGAGATCGAATGCCAAAAAGTACGTCGGCTCTTCCACGAACACGCGCTTGTTGTGCTGGGAGAACGCCATGGCCGTGTGGGAGATCGCCTGCGAGTTCCCCGCGGTGATCAGCAGCGCGTCTGGGTCGACTGGACTGGACTGGGCGCCTGTCAGCCAGCGTCGCATAGCGCCTTGGGTTAGTAATTACGATGCTTTAGCTGCCAGCATATGCATGCATGGAAAGCGTAGCATCACTAACGAGAGAGATACGCCGCGAGGTCTCTGCGGAAGCCCTCGTAGCCCTGCCCAGCACCGTACTGGAAGAGCGCGTTGTCCTGCTCGTCTCTAAAGCGATGCTGCGCCGCTTTCTGGAACAGCTCGAGCGGCAGCAGCGACGGCGACGGCTGACCGATGCCAAAGTTGATCACGCGCGCGCTCGTGTGCGTCTGTGCGTACGGCGACGACTGCACGGTCTCCACCGCCCCGTCAGTAGGCACCGATGGGCTCGCGGAGAGCGCCATTCTGCTGCATGGCATGTAAAGTGCTGGTGGTCGGAGCGAGAGCCGTGAGAGAGCCAACGGCCCGAGCTGAAGGCGCCGCGCTCCGAGCATCGCCATCGCAATTTCAACGGCGAGCTGTTCAAGCTTGCTTGAAGCACCTCACATTCAAGCAACACTCACAACTCGCTGTTGATTGTGCTGCCAATACAGGGTGTACTGCACACCCGAGTTTGGCGAACCACCCTTCCGTGACTTGGTTCAGCAATCGCACCCTATTTCGGAGCAATCGGGATCCCCAACTTCGCCACTTTTCGGCAACAAGCACGAAGCTCAATAACGCAAGCGAGCGAGCATGGCTGCGCCGACCCCGCCCGCGGCGCCACCGACTGCAGCCCCGCCGCCGCCGATCTCCACCGCCCCAGCACAACTCACAGGCTCTTCGAATGCGTCAGCGACCCCAGGCGGTTCGGCTTCTGCCGCCGCCTCAACTGCTGGTTCAGTCGCCACGCCGAGCGCAGCAATGTCAGCGACGACAACAGCGACCCCGGTGGTCGCGGGGGTGCCCGTGGACCTCGGGCAGCCCGTGCACATCAACACAAAGAAGCAGCTGCAGCGCCAGATCAACGCCATCATCGGTTGGAACGAGCTCGACCGTGCGCCCATGAACATCGGCTCGACGCTGCTGCGCGGCAACGAGCCGCAGATCGTCGAGCACCAGTACTTTGTGTGCGAGCGGTCCGTGGGCATCCGCTACTTGGCACTGCTCGTGCAGGGCCGCTGCTACCTGATCTCGCAGAACTACGACATCCGCGAGGTCGTGCTCTTCTCACCCGTGCGGCCCGACCGCCTGCAGCCCGGCACGGACCGCAACACGATCGTGCCGCACCAGTGGACGATCCTCGACGGGCTCCTGGTTTGCGACAAGGTGCGTGTGCTGTTTACTGTGTAGCTCTTGGCATATCGGTGGTGAGTTGATCGTTGGCGTGCTGCTTTGCATGAATAGGACGGACCGAAGTCCGTGCTGACGCTGCTGCTGTATGACATCCTGGCGCTGAACGGCAGTCCCGTGATGACGTCCAAGCTGCAGGACCGGCTGAAGCTGATCCAGAACGACGTGATCGGGCCGCGCAAGACGATCCCGGCGCCCAAGGGCCAGCCGACGGACCACTTCCAGCTCGTGCTGCAGGCCATGTACCCGATCAACCGCGTGAGCCACGTGATCCGCACGATCATCCCGCGGGTCTCGCAGACGCGCCAGAACGCCGGCCTCGTGTTCACGCCCGTGATGCTGCCCTACACGCCCGGGTACTCCAAGGGGCTCTACCACTGGACGCCCACGTCGCAGCTCATCGCCGATTTCCAGCTGGGCGTCGAGTGGCGAGGAAGACCGCCCAAGCCCGGCTTCAAGCTGGTTATTCACGACAAGCGCACGCAGGTCTTCCACGACTGGCTCACGTTCACACCAGGTACGTTCCTATGGCTTCCTGTGTGTCCCGTGGCGTATGTATGAGTCCGGGAACGTATTAACTTGCACTGGTAACCATTTACAGAGGAGTTCGAGACCTTTCGACAGGACAAGAAGGCGTCGTCGCGCATCGTCGAGTGCGTGTACGACCCCGAGTGGCTCACGTTCGTGCCATCGCACGACAAGAGCACGTGGGACATCGGGAGTCCCGAGTTCAACTCGACCGAGCGGGGTCAAGGCTGGCGGAAAGGTTCGTTGTGCTTTCGGCATTGTAATATGAAGCTAGATCCCCTTATAGTGACGTCGGCTAACCTGCTGTTCACGGGATTGTGATTGCTACAACAGGCGGATGGCGGTACGCGCGCAGCCGGCCGGACAAGGCGATGCCGCTCGAGCGAGCGTACCTGAGCATGGTCGAGAAGGCGCTCGGGGAGGACATCAAGCTCGAGGAGTTCGAGACTTTGTTCGTCGATGATCCGAGCAAGAAGACCAGTTTGATGCAGAAGGGTCGTCAGGACGGTGGGGCGAATGGGTCACACTCAGCGCCAGGCCAGCAGGATGTGCGTTGTTACCTTGCAAATCACTTCGTGTCAATATTGTTGTTAAACGGCCGGTGGACTCAACATCACGCTGTGTGCCTGGTGTTGTGTTTAGGACTACGCGCCGCCCAGCAAGAAGAGCAAGCGAGGCAACAGCAGCAGCAGCAGCAGCAGCGGACAGGGTGGCACTGGCGGAGCTGGTAACCGAATGCTCACAAGCCTGGAGTTATTGGTTTGGAGTTGTGATGAGAATCTCACGGCTTGTCCTGACTATATCTCATGTCCACTAGGTCCTGGGACTGGCGTATGCTACGATTTTCAGAACAAGGGCGTTTGCCAGCGCGGCCGCTTCTGCCACTTCTCGCACTGCGCCTGCAACTCGACGTGCTGCTGCACGAGCGGCAAGAACACCTACGGTACAATCTCCAACATTTGCAGCACCGTGGAGCCATTCATTCGTAGCTAACCATTCTCACTTCGCATCACGCAGGTCAACGTCCGTCGTACCGAAGGAACGATTACGACGCGCCGCCTTCCCCGGACACCGCAGGAGGAGCAGCCGCAGCGAGTGGCAATGGGGCGACTGATGCAACATCAGGCGCGCCAGAGAAGCCGCCGATGCTGCGCCCCGCGGACTCGTTCGAGCGCGAGAAGGCGCTGAAATCCGACGCTGGCGCCGAAGAAGAAGAGGCCGGCGAGCTCATCGACAACGGTTCGTGCTGCTTGACTTGGGCTCTGCTGTGTGCGTAGCTCTTCAGGTTTTGGCGCTGACTTTCTGTGGATCTGGTGCCAGGCAACCTGCACATCGGCAGCATCTACGCGCCGCTGGAGAACTTCGACAAGGACACGATCGCGGCGAAGCGCGCGCAGCTCTCGGCGCTGGGCAACCGCCGCATTTGGGCGAGTCTCGGGCTCGAGGACAAGCTCCAGCGCACGCGCGTGTGCGGCCTCATCGTCTCGAAAGCGGGGGAAGTGACGTATGTGCGTCCCATGGACAAGTAGAGCCTGGCTCTCTTGGAGTCCGAGTCTCGTCTGATGAAAGGTGCTAATATATACACGTGTCTTACATTCTTATCATCGCTCTCTCTCTCTCATACCACACCCGAACAAAACTTGGCGAAGAACTGGCTTCCCATAGTACTGAGTGTCACTCTCTTAGTGGCCGCCAGCTTTCCGTGGCAGGTCCTCGAGGCGCAGCGTGCCGTTCTTCAAGCCCTCGATCTCGTCCTTGGTCAAAAAGCGTCCGCCAGGGCCACGCGGTCGGCGCATCGCGTGCTTGTGGCGCGAGTCGTGCAGATACGCCTTGCGCTGGCGCGCGTTGCCGAGCTTGGCCTCGAGCTTGGCGCGCTGCTGTCGTCGGATCAGGATGCGGTGGTACTGCTTCGCGTTCACGTACACGGGCTCCTCCTCCACCGTCTCGCTCGCGGCACCGTTCATGGCCACACGTGGAAACAAAGCCTGGCTGAGCTGAATGATCGCATCAGGTTCATAACAGCGAGTGTTAGAGGGATTGGCTTGTGCGGAGGCCAGGGAAAGGCACGAGGTGGCTTACCATTTGCGAAGGGAGCATCGCGTTCGAGTTTCCGTAAAGCGCGCGCATGTGTTCATTGTTTGCCTGCAGAAGAACAAGCATGCAACGACTGGTAAGTGGTCGTTTTGCGGATGAGAAGACGAGAGAGCGCAAGCCGAGCACAAACGCACCATCTAGAATTCATCACGTAAATACCAATACCGATAGCACAGAGAGAGAGGGACAGCATACAAGGAGGCAATCGAGAGTTGTTAGCAACGGACACAGACGCATGAAATCACCCTCTGAAGACCAGCATGAGCTTACCAGGTGGCTGAGGTACTGCTGCTGCTGTTGCTGGAACATGACGAGCTGCGCGGCGAGCTCGGCGCCGTTGGGCTGTTGCTGCTGCTGCTGCCCGGCGGCGTCACGGGATGCGGATTCCATTCGAACTGCTGCACGACACACACACCTCCCCAGAGAGACATTAAGTGAGTCTCTCACCCATATCCGCGTTCGCTCACAGCCACGTGTGTGAGCGCTCATGCGCGCGCATACCTGGCGGGCTCTCTGCTCGCGGGCGAATTTTCTCTCTTCTGTTGTTGTCTTCTCTCTTCTTTTTCCGCCAAAACTCCAAATTCAAACTGGCCCCTCCTGGATTGGCCACAACTCGGCAAGAACTGGATTCCCCCATCTTGATTGGCCACATCTTGCCGTGTTCTCCTTGAATCCGCTATTTGGGGACTTAATCGATGAGCCAAATCCGTGCATCGCCGTGTGGCCCACATGAGCCAGAAGCGCTCGCTCGAAAAACGGTTCGAGCGCTCTTTTCGATTGTCCTTTTTATCAAACCTGGGTTCATACACCTCTAAACCCCAAACGCTCGCGAACGGCAATGAGGTGGAGGGTTCCCTGACACAATGGCTCGGGGAGCTGGAGTTGGATTTCCGGGTTGTATGCTTTCGAGATGGGTGAAGCAAACGTCCAAATTCGTTCGCTTCCATGCTGAGCGCAAGTCGTTTCGGAAAACACGTATGGTTTGGGTTTCTGCCAATCAAAAGCCGCGTTTTCAGGCATTTTCAGCCAAATCCGGTAAATGCTGGAGCCTGCCATTTTCTTCTTTTTGGGGGGGGAATGGCTACATTTGGTGGTTTCGCCACCAACAAACACGCCAAACAACTCGGCTTTCTCAAGAGCTCCTCGCAGGCCGTCGCACTCTCGCGCGTCAGACAGCCATGAAGGGCGACGCGAGGACGCTGCAGATCCGCGTGCTGGGCAGCGAGGCGCTGGTGCGTGTGCTGCCGCGAGTGGTGTCTCGTTCGCTGCCTTTGGTCTCACGAAGCGCTTCGCTAAACGCCGACTGTGTGCTGTTGCTATTCGCTCTCTCATGGAACAGAGAACCCTCTGCACCGAGCCAAACTCAAGCAAATTCGCGGTCGATGCGCACAACCGGGCGGTGGAGGAGATCGGCGACTTGACCGAGGTCCAATCCTTCCTTTCACCACCTTACGTGGGCTCTGCTGGTTGGCTTGCGAAAGCTAACAAGTGTGTCTTTATTGCATGCTGGCGTGCTACTACTGTAGCTGCCCAAGCTCTGCTCGCTCGACCTGTCGTTCAATCGCCTGACGAAGCTCACGAACCTTGGGACGGCGCGCGAGCTGCGTGAGCTCAAGCTCTACAACAACAAGCTCACGACCACGAGAGGACTGCGAGGGTGCTGATGGCAATGGACAATAGCCGATATCTTACAGTCCTCCTGTCTAAGCAACCCATGCTGTGTCGCTTGCCCTTTGTATCAAGCAACGCGAACCTGGAGGGCCTGTTCCTGAGCGAGAACCAGATCGAAGCCATCTCAGCAGACCTGCTGGCGCTCGCGAAGCTCAAGTCTCTCTGGCTCAAGGGCAACCGCATCGAGCGCGTCGAGAACCTCAAGTCCTGTCGCCTGCTCGTGTTTCTGGACCTGAGCAGGAACCGCCTCACGGGCTCAGCCTCCGAGGTGCTGCTGTCTTCCTACTCAGTCCCACACTCGATTGCTTCTGATACCAAGAGCGCATGGCGATGCTGACTGTGTTTCAAACTGTTTGTAGGGTCTAGAGAGCCTCACGAGCCTGGAGACGCTCAACCTGAGCGACAACCAGCTCAGTTCGATCGGGAGCCTGGCTCACCTCGTGAAATTAGAGGACCTCAACCTGGGCAACAACCAGCTCACGAGCCTCGAAGGACAATTTCCCCCAAGTCTCACGGTGCGCTCATCTATGGCTCGTTACTCCACAATGCGGCGTTTCTAACAGCACTGCATTACAATCAAACAATCGCCAGGCGCTCAGGATCAATGGCAACCGCATCACTGACCTGCAGAGCCTCGCGACGACGCTCCCGAGCCTGAACGAGCTCTACATCCAGGACAACGCGCTGTGCGACCTCGAGCCCATCGCGTCACGATTTCCCGATCTCGAGTCGCTCGACATCCGCAATAACCGAGTCAGGTCGACCACGCAGCTGAAGGCACTGGGGATGTGCAAAGCGCTGCAGGACATCTGGATCATCGGCAACCCGTGCTGCTTGTCCGGCAGGTACGTAAACATTCCCCTCATTGGCTGAGGTCCAAGCGAGCTAAGGTCCTGGACCTAAGCATCTTACCCTGTTATCTATCAGTTATGTCCTGGAGATCTTTGCGGCGCTTCCAGAGCTTAAGACGCTCGACAACCTCACGGACGCGCAGCTCCAGAGCTACATCGAGGGTTTAAAGAACGGATCGATCTCGGCATCTCAGGCGGCGACGGCGACTCCTTCGTCCTCTCGACCGCACACGCCGTCGTATCGCCCAGGGACGGCGTCTCGACCTGGGAGCAGCAGCGGACTGGGTTCTCGTCCGATCACGCCGAACGGTGGTCGACCTGGGACCCCCGACGCTTCCGGTGCTGGTGCGCCAATCTTCCACAAACCCTCGGCGCGAATTGGTATTAACAACTTGCAACTCAATCAAGGCAGGGGCTCTGTTTAAGGAGGCTGACTGTACGCTATTGCCTCGTGAATGCAGGCAACCTCATGAAGCTGGTGCCAGAGTCTGAGATTGAACGAGCCAAATCCGATGTGAGTGAGCGACTCCAGAAGATGAAGGACTTGCTGCAGCGCGTCGGCGTGGGTGGCGAGTTGTATCAGTCCAGTGAAAGGACGAGCGCCAACTTGCAAGACAAGAAGCCTCGAGCGAAGTCGCAGCTATTGCCAGCTAAGCCAAGCGAGGGTTCTCGACCTACCGAGACATTTCGTGGCGAAATGAGTGCGACAACTTCCACAGCCATCCTCACAGGTGAATCGCTACCAACCCAGGCTGAGGACGGAGCAGGAAGACGAGAGCCAACTCAAAATCCAGTTCCCTCACTGAACAGCTCAGTACAAGCAGCAGTTCACGCACCAGCCTCAAAGCCTCCTTCCCAGCCTCGAGCGCGCAAGCCCTGCGTTGATGCTGGCACCGACCCGCTCGACTCGCTCATGGACAGCAATAGCATCGAGAGACTCGCTGCTCCTACGCCATCGCGTCGCCTCGGCCACGAGATCGAGACGCAGACCACACTGCTCCCGCCAGCGCCTGTGGCTATGCAAGCCTCAGCACCAAGTTCTATTGCCAACCCGCCAAAAGACCAGGTACAAGTACCAGCACTGCAGCGCGTGTCGTCGACTGAAGGTATCCAAACTGAGCCGGAACCCCAGATCGACGGCGACCTGATCGAGAAGGAGATGAAGGAGTTCCTCATGCAGCACCTCACCAAGGGCAATGACGACAAGTTCGACATTTTCACTATCAACAATGTTGCAATTGATGGTGATAAGAATGGCGAATTCGAGTATCGAGGCAACCAAGAAGACCCAGACCTGGGAGAGTTGGAGATGGAGTCGCCGCGGATAGAGTCCATCAAGGTCGCTGAGCAGCGCCAGCCGCCGAACCCGCACTCGCGCCAAGGATATCGGACGTTCCGCATGCCCACGTCTCGCCCGAACAGCTCCAAGGCTAGCTAGAAAGGGGAAGTCCCGGCTTTCAAAGTTCATTGTATCAGCTCTGTCATGAAATCCCATCTCTCATTCCTTCTCAGCCACTCGTTTCGTAAGCGTATCTACGGTTAAGGCTGAAGCGATGAGGACGTTACTGGGGCTGCTCTTGAGCTTCGTACAGCCATCTCCACGTATCTAAATCCCATGAAAACACACACGATGAGCCTTAGTCACCAATAGCAAGTCTCCGCAGAGGTTGGTAGCAAACCTCAGGTTCCTCTCCATCGCAGTCATCTTCTCGTTGAGAGCCACTAACCGCGACTTCGCGCTCGCATCTGTATCACCACACAAAAACAACAACAATGCTCGTCATGATAGACCTCTACCCTTGAGCATCAACCCAGGAGACAAGGGTTGCTTACGGAAGCGGTTGACAAAGTCCACGAGTTGGAGCAGCTCCAGCTGGATGTGCTCCACCTGGGCCTTCGTCTGCCAGTCATCACGCAAAAGCTGCGCGCGGGCGCTGCGCACCACAATCACACAGTCGAATCGAGAGCAGCAGCCCGCACAGCACAGTACGAACTAGTGAGTGGTCCGCGTGACCCAATCGTAGCCACACAGCCACAGAGGCGCACAAGCCAACGCACTCCATCATGACGCTCTTGCTGCCTTGGTATCCAAAACCGGACTGCGCCAAGAATTCCGACACTTTGGTACCAAAACCTGACACTGAAACGACACACATCCCGCCTCTTCGCGTCCAAGACAACTATCCGATACTTAAAGCAGCTCGATCAAGAGCACGAGCCGCTCGACTCGATTGCAGTGCGGCGCACACGCCGACGAGCGGCACTTGTTGGCGATCCCAGCGACTGCGTCGACGCTCGTGCTCTTCTTGCCAATGCGGAAGAAATGCGTGTGGTGCAGGTGCGTTTTCCGCTTCAGAAAGTCGTCAAAGCAGCTGGTACTTCTCGTTTTGGCACCAAAGTACTTCTTCAGCTCGGCCACCGTTGCGTCCATGTATGCGACCAAGTCTTTCTCTTCACAGAAAGGATGCTCACGCATGTGATCCAGCGCTTTCTTCGCCACGTGTGGCCGGTTCTTCAGTATCCGACTTTGCAGCTTCGCTGGGATTCCCTGCGCGTCAGCTTGAAAGCGTGGACACGGAGTCGTGAGAGTGCACCAGAAGATGAGCCTCACAGTGTCACGCGCCCGCAGATCCTCGGTCGCGA
This sequence comes from Globisporangium polare, assembly GCA_023333845.1. Lineage (NCBI taxonomy): Eukaryota > Oomycota > Peronosporomycetes > Pythiales > Pythiaceae > Globisporangium > Globisporangium polare. The sequence goes on along the minus strand of JAASFQ010000090.1, from coordinate 29,852 downwards.
AGAAGTGCATGGCGGCGCCATTGGTCGAGACCTTCGATCACGCCTGGGGCTTGGTGTCGAGTCTTGTAGCCTTCAAACTCCATGGCGCCCGTCTCCGGAGAAGCGCTGCTCGCCCCCCTTGACACCAAAGCGCACTGCTCTTGACCGCCATTCTCTTCTATCTTTCATTTGCCAACCTGCTTCTGATGGACAGGGTGATACGGAAGTAGTTGTGTCAGCTAGGCTTTGAGTGATCACCTCCTGCCACGTTTGAGTCGATCGATGGTCGTGATCCTTTTTTTGTGTTTTGGTACCAAAGCAGCAACCGTGAGTGGCAAGTCGCAATCAAGTTGAAGTTGTCGTGTAACCTTTTCCCACTCTGGTTGCCGCTGGTGGTTACGCACTTTCCGCACGAAGCGACACAAGTGACCACCATCGAATCGCCCAATCGAGATGATGCGCGCACCTGACCCGAATGCCGCGTTGGCGCACGACGAGCCGCCACCACTGCCGGCTGGCTGGCAGCAGCGCTGCGAGGAAGAGCTCGAGAAGATCCGCACGGAGGGCGACCTGGCGCTCATCAAGGCCCACGGCGAGCGCCAGAGCATCGTCAAGGCCGACGAGGAGCTCCAGGCGCTCAAGAAGCAGCTCAAGGACGCCAAGAAGCACTTTAACGCACTCAGCAAGAGCGCGGTCGGTGCCCATCACCACCACAGTGGTAATGCACCAGTAGCAGCAGCAGTGTCTTTAAGTGGGACTGGTGCCAGTTCGCCGCAGCCTTTGGGGGCTGCTGTCTCTGGGGACAGCGTCAACGCAGCTACTGTACCTGTGGATAGTGCGACCACTCAACGCTTAGCCCAGGTCGAGGAGCGCTGCAAGGTAGCAGTATCCGAGCGCCATGTAGAACTCCAGAAGCTGCGGCACCAGGTGGACCAGACGCGACGCCAGCGGCTCGAGGACCTACAGCACGAGAAGCGCATCAGCGACGAGACGCGCGCGACAGAAGACGAGATCCAGCAGACGCAGAAGGATGTCGAGGGACTAAAGGAGAAGGCAGCCCTGCTGAAGCAAGAGATCGCGCAGCTACAGAGCGCCTTCGACGTCGAGAAGCAGGCGTTTCGCATCGAGAAGCAGCGGCTCACGCTCGAGGTCGACCGCATCGCCAAGCCCGACAAGGGCGTCGTCAAGGTGAACCTCCCCGGTCGGGTACGCACGTACTTGAGTTGGTCCTTAGTGTGACCCTAACGGCTGACTAATGCCGACCAATTGAGTGACTGCAGAAGAGCATCTACAGCAGCATTGGCCAGCGCAGCAAGCATGCGCAGTACGAGCTCTCTTTGTGGTTTCGATTCGGTCCATGAAGATAGACTAAATGTGTATGGCAATGTGCGCTTGATAGCATGTCCAAGGCGAAGAAGATGAGCCTGGAGCAGAAGGTGGTGTCCTTTGAGCAGAAAAAGCTGCTGCTGGACAAGCTCGTGGAGGACACGGGCATCCAGAACCTGAGCGACTTCATCGAGCGCTACAACGAGCAGGAGCACGTCAAGGCCGACATCCTCGCGCGCATCGAGGCCAAGTCCAACACGAGTGAGTGTGTTTGGCTGGTTGATTGAGCTTTAGTCCTCGCTTCAGTCACACTTACCTGACTAAACTTCGATCTCTGTTTGTAGACTCGGCTCTGAACGAAGCGATTGCGCACCTGGCGGAGGACATCACACTCCTGAGTGGCGCGGGCGACATCCAGAGCATCGTGCACATGGAGCAGCCCTCAGGTATCAACAATGCAGCTTTCACACATTGTCTTGAAAGCGGTGTCATGCTACTGACACCGACTACCCATGTGAAACGAATGCCACTATCGCGCGATTGCTTCAGAGATCAAGCGACTCATTGACGCGGACGAGAACCAGATCAGCCAGTGGTCCCACGACGCGCAGGTCTACGCTGAAACGTGCGTTCACTTTGGCTCATCCATCTCACTATCCCAGTTGTTGTTTTCCTTTGCGGGCTGCTAACCTCTTGACGTGGATTGATGCTTCCTGCTCCGCAGCCTCAAGATGTTTCGCGAGCCGATCCGCGAGCTGTACCTCGAGCTGTTTCCCCAAGACCGTGACGACGAAGCCTCCGACAGCACGGTGAGTAGGTTGACTCTCGGCTGCCTTTTCACTGCAGGCTTACACTCGAAAGCTCATCGAGTGCTGTGCAGATCAATGAACTGAGCATGCTACGGCGCATTGGGGCGATTGAAGAACGCGCGATGCAGCGCGTGCTCATGAAGATCCTCCGTGAGACGGAGACGTCGCTGTACAGCGAGACGTGGCGGCGCCTGCGCAAGTACCAAGGGCTCTGGAAGGATGGCAACAACAGCAACATTGACTACGAAGATGGAAGCGGCAAGAGCAGCAGCTGTCGACCTAGTGAACTCAGTGTTGAGCCGCCGTCAGTCCGCGATGCTGTGATCCACGACCTCAAAGAGGAAGACCCGGACGACCCGCACTCAGGGATCGCTCCCGTCGTGATCCACCCGGACGAGTTCCGTCAGAAGCAGAGCAGCATCAACAAGAGTCCCACAGGCAATGGGAATAGCAGTGGCGGTGCTGGTCCTGGTAGCTCGGCTGGCAATGCAGCAGCTACACAGGCGCAGCGCAAACATGCAGCCATCTCACTCTGAGCTGAGATGGGTTCAGTCTTAAAAACGTCACTCTTGTGGAAGTGACCTCTCACTATTTGCGATATTTCAGTACATTCGACTCCAAATGAACTCAGAGCAGGCTCTCGAGTTTCTTGAGCACCATTGGATCTCGAACGTCCTGTCGTGTGAGAGAAGTATCGGATATAGGAAGCAATTACATATGGACGTCAGCCTGGACTTGAGCTATTGCTATCAAATGGGCATTGTCAAACCCCCAAGGCACTCGCACCTGGATGGCCACGACGTCGAACTCGCTGATGATCTCAGCGATGCGCTGCAGTGACGACAGGTCCTTGCGCTTCGAGAGGCTGCGGATGTTCCACGAGGCGACAAGGACCGCGCCATCACGCGGGGTAGGTCCTCGCTGCGTAGGAAATTCACTGAAGAGACTCGCGCGCACGTTACTGTCGACCCCGCGGCAGATGTGTGGCACGCTTCTGCTGTCTGCACGGTCCGCTGGGAGCTCCAGCGTCTCTGCGTCGCTGCCGTCACTATCGTCTGCGACGCCATATTCGAGCGGGGTACGGCCATAAGCGCCCGCGTTAAGGCTGTTTGTATCACCAATGTGGCCAACGACGACCAGATGCTGCAGCTTGTGGTAGATTACGGATCCGATACCTTTGACGCCGAGCAGGTCTTCTTTCCGGAAGAACGGTCGCGCACGCATAATTCTATCAGCGGTTACGAGGCCAACGTGATGCAGCAACTGTAACTCAAGCACGGAAGCGGAGTTGAGATCCACCATGTTCGCGACGTCACTGATGACGTCCGCGTCGCAGTGCGTGCGGCTGGCATTGGAGCAGCTTTCCTGTAGTCATCGTAGTCGTCTTTAAGTTCCTTCTTGTCATCACCCAGCGAAGTGCTGCCACCCGAGTCAATGCACGCACGCGGGCATATTCCTGTAAGCACAGCGTACGTCTTGGAGCCACTGCGCTTGACCTTGAGGATCTGCTCGAGGTGCGTGAACGGCCGCGATCGTGGGACCAACATACGGCAGGGGCTGGAGCTCGGTGACTGACGCAGTGTCCAGGTCGATCGCCATGCTCCTGCTGCTTCCCTTGTGTGGATACCGGGCAGGCAGGGTGCGCACAGAGCGTGACTGACTGGGTGAGCCGATCGGCTCGCGATCTTCATGCTGGAAAGGCGCCATTTATCAACGACACTACGTTGCGCTTCTGCAACATAGAGATTCTCTCCAATCACCTCACTGTGTTCATTCTCAGGTGATTCTGATTGGCCACTCAGCCCAGCATACATCTTCCGAGTCGTTTTCTTTTCCGCACCGACTTGGAACTCGAGTGTTGGTCAGTGGAGCCATTTGCCCTCTTGTCGCCGAAAGCGAGGAGCGCATCCGTTACGAGTTTCCTCGCACGAAGGCGCGGCTGATACGGAAGGCCAAAGGAGTGGGGGTTGCTGGAGACTGAGGCGTCGCACCATCCAGGCGATATTGGTTATTTTCAGGCCGACCGGCTTCTTCTCCTCGCGCTTGGGCGTTCTCTTGTTGTTCTCGGCGACTCGGAAGCGACACAGCACTCTTCATTTTGCTGGGCTCTCTCGGAATCAGCTGACAACAGCGACAGAGAGGACTTTCGTCACACCCCGCCGACTCCCAACCGCTGCGACCGCTGGCGTGTCCCTGACTGAGTCTTGCAGCCCTCGCGATGGCGAATCGAAGCGCGATCTCGACTGCCCACGACGGCAAACGGGCGACCGACGCCGAGGCGCGTGTGCGGCTAACGTCCTCTCCGACGCGCTCGCAGGGCGCCAAGTCGACCGGTTCGTTCTCGTACCAGGGCACGCAGACCCCGACGTTTCCGTTGCAGGCGCTGAGCGAGGGCGAGATCCGCGACTCGCATCGCTCGCGATTCCTCACTGAGCCGGAGAAGATCCTCGCGAGCGACCCTGCCAAGACTCGACTATCGCATCGCATGCTGGACTCGGTCACAACTCAGGCGGGCTGGCACGACCAGAGCATCGAGTCTGTGCTCCAGCAGCTCGATGTGGACGCGAAGGCGGGGCTGAGTGACCAAGAGGCCGAGCGGCGCCGTGCGCAGTACGGACCAAACGCACTGGAGGGCGGCAAGCGCGCGCCGATCTGGGTCATCTTCCTGCTGCAGTTCCTGAACTTGATCATCGGGCTCTTGATGCTCGCGGCCGTCGCGTCGATCGCGCTCCAGGAGTACGTGGAAGGCCTGGCGATCATCGCGATCGTGACGCTCAATGCCGTCATCGCGACGATGCAGGAGAACCGCGCGGGGAATGCACTCGACGCACTCGCCAAGATGTCGTCGCCTCAATGCGTCGTCGTCCGTGAGAGCAGACAGGTGCAGATCGCCAGCGACGCGCTCGTTCCAGGGGACATTGTCATGCTCACGACAGGTGACATCGTCCCAGCCGACATCCGATTGATTACCACATCCGACTGCAAGGTGAATGAGATGATTCTCACGGGCGAGTCCGAGGACGTGCACAAGAAGTTCGACGCCGACATGTCCAAGAGCACCAAGCTCACGGCCGACAACATGGTGTTCGCGTCGACTTCAATGGCCTGCGGAAACGCCACAGGCGTGGTCGCTGAAACTGCCATGGGCACGCGCGTCGGCTCCATCGCGGCGCTTCTCAAGGACAAGAGCTCAGCGGAGAGCAGCGACAACTGCGTCGCGCGCTTCCTCGCAAAGTACCAGCCCAAGATGACGCCTTTGCAGGAAGCGCTGCACCGCCTCGGCGTATTCATGGGTTCGGCCGTGCTCGTCGTCTGCGCCGTGGTGTTTATCGTCGGTATGGTGCGAGGCAACCACGACCCGAAGAATGCAGACCGCCCCGTGTGGCTCACGATGGTCATGGTCGCCGTCTCGCTCGCGGTCAGCGCGGTCCCCGAGGGGCTGCCCATGGTCGTCACGATCTGTCTCTCGACGGGCACGGCCGAGATGGTCAAGAAAGGTGTGCTCGTGCGCAAACTCGCTGCGGTCGAGAGCCTCGGGGCTGCGTCCGTGATCTGCACAGACAAGACCGGCACGCTCACAGAGGGCAAGATGACCGCGATCAAAGCCTGGGGGGATTTCTACGAGTACAACATCACGGGCACGGGCTTCGACCCGAACGGTGAGCTCCTGCTCAACGGCGTCAAGCAGACCCCCGAGAACAACACGCAGCTCCACACGATGCTGTTCTCGGCGGTGCTCTGCTCCAACACGACGCTTCAGCAGGAGCAGACGGACGACGGGTTGGTCGTGTGGTACCCCATGGGCAATGCGTCCGAGGCGCCTTTGGTCGTCGCGGCCGCAAAGATGGGCATCTGGGAGGCCGATGTAAGTGCCAAGTACCCGCGCGTGACCGAGATCCCGTTCAACTCGTCCCGGAAGATGATGATCACGCTCAACCAGGTTGACGCCACCGCCAACAAGTTTGGCAATCTCGCACTGCCGCAGGATACAACCTACGTGGCGAACGTCAAGGGTGCACCGAACTACATCCTCAAGAACTGCCAGCATTTACTTCGCAAGAGCGGCGACATCGTCGAGCTCTCGGCCAAGAACCGCGACGCAATCCTCGAAGCCGTCGACGAGCTCAGCTCCCAGGCGCTGCGCGTACTGGCGATCGCGATCAATCCAATCACGAAGTTGACGTTCGCACTGGACACGGACGACATCGACGACAAGTTCGCGCAACTCTGCAAGCCGCTGGTGTTCGTTGGGCTCGTCGCGTCCATCGATCCGCCGCGCGCGGGTGTGAAGGAATCCATCAAGACCGCGCGCGCGGCGTCCATCCGCACGGTCATGATCACGGGCGACTACCTCAAGACCGCGATCGCCATCGCCAAGACCATCGACCTGCTGAGCGTCGGCGCGGACGTGGACGAAGAGGCCGTGGACTGCTCGGTGCTGCGGCCGCGCGGCGGTGACGAGTACCTGACGGACCACGACCTGGACGAGATCACGTCGCGCACGTCCGTGTTCGCGCGCGCCAAGCCTGAGGACAAGATCGAGATCGTCAAGTCGCTGCAGCGCCAGGGCCACGTGGCTGCGATGACGGGCGACGGCGTGAACGACGCTCCAGCACTCAAGGAGGCCGACATCGGCGTGGCCATGGGCATCGCAGGCACGGAGGTAGCCAAGGGTGCGTCCGACATGATCCTAACGGACGACAACTTCTGTAGCATCGTGGCCGCGGTCGAGAAGGGCCGCGCGATCTACACCAACATCCAGAAGTTCGTGTGTTTCCTGCTCTCGACCAACTTTGGCGAGATCTCCATCATCTTTCTGGCGATTGCGGTGGGGATGCCCAACCCGCTCGAGCCGCTGCAGATCCTCGTGCTCAACCTGTTTGCGGACGGCATGGCGGCCGTGGCGCTGTCGCTCGAGAAGGGTGACCCGCGGGCGATGCTCGAGCGGCCACGTCCAAAGACGCAGCCCATCATCCACGGCCGACTCTGGGTGCTCGTGCTCACAAACGCCTTTTTGATTGGCAGCGGCGCGCTCGTCGTGTTCGCCGCGGGGCTCTACTGGAACTTCCAGAACGTGCTCATGGACGACATTCTTGGGAAAGGCAAGACAGTCAACGACTACGAGAGCGTGCTCTGCTACCGCTGGCAGGGCGTGTACACGCACTGGAAGGTCTTCGGCAACTGCGATGCGCTGCTAGCAGACGGCTCGAGAGTCTTTCCGACACTACCCACAGGAGCAACGGGATACGAAGACGCCGACCACTACTGCGAGACGGGTGAGTACGAGTGCCTGACCGAGGGCATCGCGCGCGCGCAGACCATGGCGTTCATCTACATCACAACGATGGAGATGCTCCGCGCGTACACGGCGCGCAGCTTCACGAACCACGTCTTCGTGGGCTTCTTCTCGAACCGGTACATGCAGTACGCGGCCGTCGGCTCCATCTCGCTCACACTCTTCGTGACCAACACGCCCGTGGTCATGGACGACCTCTTCGGGTTCGCGTACATCTACTGGTTCCAGTGGCTCTTTGCCATGGCCGTCGCGTTCACCGGCGCGTCGCTGGGTGAGATGCTCAAGTTCGGCTACCGGCGCAACGACCGCGAGAAAGCCCGGTGGCAGAACATGGGCGACGGCTTCGACACCGTGCTGCTGGAGATCCGCAACCTGCGCCACCACGTCGAGAAGCTCGAGGACAAGCTCGAAGTCGCGTCGCACAAGCCCGCGCGACGGCTTACGCTCCTGCACACGGGTGGGGTATCACGAGAGAACAGCCGCAACGTCGTCTTGTCGGTCGCCACACCTCTATAAGAGAACATGGTGTGAACCGACGGTGAGAACATCAGTAGACAGGGTATGACGCCCATGCACATCAAGTACCTTCTCCAGCGTCTCTGTTCTCTCGTTCTGTGAGAACTCCTTCAGCAAATGCACTTTCTTCATTCCTTTCACTGGTCTGTGGCGTTGCTGGTGTTCTTACATGTGTGCTCTCTCGGGTGCGAGCGAGAAAGGACAGGACGAGATACAGAGGCGGACGCTTCAACCCACCTTCGGTTCTCAAGCACCAACAGGCTGCGTGTACTTTCTCGCTCTGGACCCGCTCGTGATTCAGTTTGCTGACTTTGGCTGGATCGTTCATTTTGCCACACTCGGGAGAAGACACAGCCATGAAGTCGTCTTCGTTCTCGTCGTCGTCCAGTACGTCGTCGTCCGCATCATCATCCATGAATTCCTCCGGCTCGTTCTCGTCGCATCCGGATCAGGTGCCTTCTAGCAGCACGACGGGAGGCGATGCCCAAGCTGCCAGCCCATCTGCTCACGAAGACGGCGTCGAAAGCGAGTCGTATGAGCGCAGCTTCTGGGCAAATATCTTCGAGGAAGGCAGCATGGTCGAGCATTTGCTTGAAGGAGACGAGGCGATGGAAGAAGAGACGAAGAGCAGCTCTAGTGTTGATGGCGGAGTGCACCCATCGTCGCTCAATGGCGGTGAAGTCGATCTAACCCCGTCGTCAGCGCTGCTGGACCACTGGAACCACTACGACGATGGCATGGATTGCTCGATGGCGGAATTTTCAGCTCCGCAAATGGCGATGGCGAGCTCGACTCCATCCGGATCGCTATTCTCGCAGTCGCTGACGTATCAGCAGATGGTTGCTGGACCACCCGACCGTGAGGTGTAAGTTGCATGTCTTCTTTCTTGCTCGCAATTAAGCCGACTCCTTGACGACGTATGCGTGTTTCCCTCGCGATTGCAGCCACCGAGCGTTCATGGAGCCTAGCATCGCCTACAGTTCGCACGATCAGAAGCTGCTCTCCGGAATAGCTTCTCGAAGCTTCTCGTTCAAAAAGCAAAGCAACGGCACTCCATTCGGTACGCAATCCTTGACTGTCTGTTGAGCAAGTTGACAACGGACTGCTAACCATGATCTGTGGCTGTGCATGATCGTTGCTCTCCTGATCTCTAGCGTTGTCGAAGCCGATTCTCCGCGACGACGGCATCATGCTTGTCGGTACGGAGGTTGTCAACGAACCAGTGGGACACGCAAGCGACAAGAACCGCATCTTCGTGACGAATTTCCGCTCGCCGAATCCAGCGAAGACGGCAGCGAACATCGTGGTCGAATCGGTACGCCTGTGCGTCTCCTCTTAGCGTCGCTTCGCACGGTGTTTATGATACAACTGCAATCTCGTGAACCTTGCAGGAAGTCCGCGATCTCCACTGGATGAACACTCAGACCGCCATCGTCGCGATCGGAAAAGACATCCATTTGATCAGCATCGGAGCCGCTGGTGGGAATCGCTCCTGCCATCTGCAGCGTAAGTTTATTGCACTTCGTACGTGCATTCCTCTCGCTAGCACGCGCAGGTCTCGCCGAAGTTTGACTGCAATTGCTGTGTACAGCTGCGATCCCGAGCGTCCACTCCGACGCCATCCGAGAGATTGCTGTTCACGCGTCAAGCTCGCACATCTTGTCTGGAGGTACGTCATCTAGCATCCCAAAGTGGTCACTCCGTCCTTCAAATGACAGTTGCTGATCGATCTCACTTGTGTGCACTCTTGGCGATCAGGCTTTGATGAGACGGTGGTGCTCACTGATCTTCGGCATGGAGGTGACCCCACAGCGTCGTCAATTGTGAGCAAGTTCGACGCTCACGATGTTGTAAGCAGCCTCCGCTGGTCGCCAGATGAGTCCCAGTTGAGCTGGACAACTGACGGCGGCGATTTCCAGATCGCGGACGCTCGCACCCGGTCGTCGCAGCTCCAGATCCCGCTCTACACGTACTTGGTGAGTGCATTTCCTCGCAAGTGACGCCGACTCGTAATACTGCTCATTGCTGACTCGATCTCTCTTCCAACCTTGCAGCAAGTTGATTCGATGGGCGGGCTATTCACGCACGAGTATTTAAGTGATCACAAGGTCGTGCTAGGGTTCGAGAACAATTACCTGGTCTACGTCGACACGCGAATGCCTCGGAACGCTTGTTGGTACGGACACTCAGCGCTCGAACCAGTTGTCTTCTCTGGAATGATAGAAGCAGGATGACTGATCCTGATCTGCTCGCTCTCTTCCTTTTTCGCCGCAGTTATGCTGTCTCAAAGTCGCCCATGATCAAGACTGGTGAGATTCGGCGCTCGAGATCGAACAAGTTCGCTCTCTTCGGACTAGGAGGGTACGTACAAGAGCGCATCCAGCAAACTCAGTGTGACTGCAGTTCATGGTGAATGACGAGCTGACAAACACTTACTGGCATGCCTCGTCACAATGCTACAGGTTCACGAACGCAGATCTGGGTCGTAACGCAAAGCTCCAGGAAGTCCTCAAGCTGTACGTACATCCACGATCTGAGCTTGCTTCGCTCTCGAGTACGCGGAGATTCTCCTGATGAGCCGGGTTTTTTCCCCCCCACAGAAGGCAGTACAATCAGTCGACCAGCACCGCGTACAAGACCAGCGGCGACTTCTCCTTCGACAGCAGCAGCACCCTCGCAGTCTCCGACAAGTAAGTCCTGTCCACATTGCGTACCGCCATGATGTCAGGTGAGAAACGTGTGATCAGCTCTAACATCCACCGGCGCTTTGCTTTTCGCGAGGTAGCATTGGCATTGTCACTTTGTACAACAGCGACTTCGGCCCGGCTTCTGATGCAGGCGGAGTCATCGAGAACTGGAAGGAGGAGCGCACGGTGTAGTGAGACGTGAGAGAGAACAGCAGGTGGCATTATATGGCAAAACATACAAGGCTGACGGTGTTACTGATTTTGCTGCAGCCGGGCGATCTCTTGAACGAGCTCCCCGAAGTCGTTTTGCGGTGGCGCGGTCATGAAGCTGTCGAAGTGCGACCAGGAGTAGCCGTCTGTCATCATGACATCTTCCGTCGTCTCTGCAGCATCATCACAAACAAAGTCCAAGCAGCAAAGCAAAGCCACGAGTGGCAAGGTTAGCAGTGTGTCCGTGTGCGTTAGTGTGTGCCACCAAGCCAAGAAGAAGCAAGTTACATGTACAAACAAGATCAGCAACAAACCTCCATTGATCGCCTGCATGACGCGACCCATCGCGTTGCTCTCATACCACTCGAACTCCTTGCTGCGGGACTTGTTCGTGAGTCCCATGACCGTCGTCGCCACGCGCACTTTGAGATCTGGCGATTGGATCGCTTGAGCGAACTTGATTCTTGTCTCACGAGACATCTCGACAATGCCGGCTTGGATGCGCTGCAGGATGTTCTGCACTTGGCTCGTGCACAGGTACACCATTTCAATGAGTCGGAGAACAGCGAGACACGCATCTTCACCCTCGTGGCGCGACTGGGCGGCCTGTTCGCCATCGAGGTTGTCGTACACGCGCTTCCAGAGCTGCATGCCGCAACCAATCGCCTGGAGAATGAGGTTGTTGCGGATCTTGGTCTTGGACTTGCGCTCGCTCGAGTCGTTCTGCAGCAGCGCAAAGATACGCGTGCGAAACACCCACGTGTCCTTCTCAATGTCGACGTAGCGCTGGCGGCACGCAAAGAGGTCCTGCTTGAGGCAGTACACGTAAAACTGAATCACAAGCAGGTTGCGGCGCCACATCTCGTCGATGGGGTTCACGCTCGCATCCTGCAGCGCAGCCGCCAATGGGTCCCATTGATGCGGGTACGACACAGCACAGCTGCACGCCGACGCCTTGTCGAACACAAACACCAAGGACGAGTAGATCGACACGGCGTCAGGGTACGCGACGGCTTCGACGCTCTGGATGCGGTCGATGAGCTCGTCGTACAGCAGGTTCGATGGGTACTCTTTGCCCAGGACGACGATGCTTCGCAGAGTCGCGATTGCCGCGCCGGGGTCGTTCGTGCTCAGCGACGTCACCATGTCGAACACGAGCGACGCGTTCATGGACGAGTTGACCGTCAACGACGGCGTCAGCGGCTTGAGCGCGATGCCGCTCTCGCGTCGCCCGCCGATGCTGCGGCGCTTGCGATTTCGCTCGGGCATGTGGAATCCGAACGAGTCGCGCGCTCCTTTCTCCTTCTTGCTCGCGTTCTTGGCGGCGCTGCCATTGGCGTTCGAGGCGTCGAAGGACGCCGTGCGGTTGCTCATGACTCGGACGTCGTCGCTGCCATCGAGCTCTTCTTTGATGTCGTCGCTGTCGTAATCGTCGTCGCCCAAGATTGTCGCTTTCTTTGCCACAACGACATCGTCCTCTTGGTCGTCTGCAAAGCAAGAGCGATGTTAGAGGCGCGATTATTTGGGTACCACCGGGAACCCAGCAACAAATGAAGCACCAGGCGATGCAGCAAGTCAAGGGATAGCGAAGTATACATATCCACACCCTCATGCATTCATCTGGGCTGCGCGATATCCACGTACCGTCCGAGATGTAGATCACCTGATCGGCCGCCATTCTCGTTTGTTTGCTTCCCACGCGCGCGACAAAAAAGGAAATGTGTATGCAACATCCTGAAATATTCAGAAAAGTGACTGCAGATCCGAATAGTGACTGAAGTGTCGTTTTCGGCTTTTAGTGACATCACCCTTTTCAGCCAATCAGAGACGCCTATTGTGCCGCCATTCGCAGTCCAGTCGACTTTGAAGCTTCATCGGGCGTGACGTGGGGACATTCGCCTTCGCCTCGCTCTCTCGACGTGTCCGTGTATCAGCGCACCTCCAGGAAGAGCCACACGCAACCGCATCTTAACACAGCAGCAGCAACCATGAAGGTCAAGACGATCTCGCGCGTGGAGAAGGACTTCACGCAGGAAGTGAACACGGACAAGCTCAAGGTGTTCCGCAACTACGACCCCGCGCTGCACCCGTTCGAGCGCCCGCGCGAGTACACGCGCGCGCTCAACGCCGTCAAGCTCGAGCGCATGTTCGCCAAGCCGTTCATCGGCGCGCTGGACGGCCACTCGGACGGCGTGAGCTCGATCGCCACGAGCCCGAACAGCCTCGTGGCGTTCCTCAGTGGCGCGGCCGACGGCGAGATCCGCGTGTGGGACCTGCCGCGCCGCAAGTGCGTCTGGTCGTGCTACGGCCACAAGGGCTTCGTGCGCGGGCTCACGGTCGCGCCCGGCGGCAAGACGTTCTTCTCCTGCTCGGAGGACAAGACTGTGAAGCAGTGGTCGCTGCACATCAAGGACGACGAAGACGAAGTGCCCACGGCGCTCTCAACCTTCGCGTCCAAGGAGCCGTTCCTGTACGTTTGTGCCTATCTAATGGGCTCTCCTGTGTGGCTATGGTATGTTGACACTGACAGGACGCTTGCATGTGTGTGTGATCTTGTAGGGGCATCGACCACCACTGGACCAAGAACCTGTTCGCGACGTGCAGCTCCAAGGTGCAGGTGTGGGACCACCAGCGGTCCGAGCCGACGCACGAGTTCTCGTGGGGCGCGGACTCGATCACGGCCGTCAAGTTCAACCCGGCCGAGGCGTCGCTGCTCGCGTCCACGGGCTCGGACCGCACGGTCACGCTCTACGACATCCGCGTGGCGTCCTCCATGCGCAAGATCGTGATGGAGATGCGCTCGAACGCGCTCGCGTGGAACCCCATGGAGCCCTTCAACTTCACAGTTGTGCGTATTCCTCGCCACCAGCCACAGCCGTTGTCGTTTATTGGCGGATGGTATATGTCGCTCACATTTGCCAATGGCCATTTCCTTGTTGTTATAGGCGAACGAGGACCACAACCTGTACACGTTCGACATGCGCCGCATGAAGCGCGCGCTCATGGTGCACAAGGACCATGTGTCGGCAGTGTACGTTGGGCAGCCTTTGAGTGGTCGTTTGCAGTTTGTTTGGCACTGACGTTTGACACCTGCTGCTATTTGCTAATGTTACCAGGATGGACGTGGCGTACTCGCCGACAGGCAAGGAGTTCGTCTCGGGCTCGTACGACCGCACGATCCGCATTTTCAACATCCAGTCGGCCAAGAGCCGCGAAGTGTACCACACGAAGCGCATGCAGCGGTACGTCTTGCATCCCAGTCGCCTGCGCCTATTGTTCGTTTTGTTGCTTTGTGCTCGTGCTCACCACAACAAACATTGCGTGCGTGCGTGTGTGTGTGTGTGTGTGTGTGTGTGGTTCTTTCCGCAGAATTTTCTCGGTCAAGTTCAGCGCCGACGCGAACTTTGTGCTCTCGGGCAGTGACGACACGAACATCCGCATCTGGAAGTCCGAGGCCTCCAAGAGCCTCGCAAAGGTGGGTGCTCTTTGTGTGTGAATATCAAAAGTGTCTGCTGTCGCTTGTCGGTGGCGGGTATTGACTTGTGCGATGAATATGCTGCAGGCGGCGCCGCGAGAACGCCGCAAGCTCGAGTACCAGGAGTCGCTCAAGGAGCGCTACCAGCACCTGCGCGAGATCAACCGCATCTCCAAGTACGTGCTGCCCCGTGCATTGTTCCTGGCTTCCAGTTCGCTTTCGAGCTGGATGGACGGACTCACTCAGCGCCATCCCACTGTCTCCCCTATATATTTGTTCATTGGACTCGCGCGCTGACTCATTCCTTCGCTTGCTTGTTTTTTGTGTGGTCGAATTTGTATTTGTTGGCCGGTGGTTGCAGGTTCCGCCACGTGCCCAGGGCGATCAAGAAGGCGGCGGACGCCAAGCGCGAGGCCAGCTCCCGCGAGAAGCACAAGATGGAGAACAAGCGCGCGCACGCCAAGCCCGGCGCGATCCCGCACGTCAACACGCGCGAGCACGCGATCGTGCGCGAGCTCGAGTAAGCTGCAAGCGACTCGCCATTTTAATAGTAATGCAGTTGTGTATCCCCCTCCTCCATTCAGTCAGTCAGGTCACTCCGTCGGCCAGCAAGGCTGTTGGGCTCTCGTTCGAGAGCTCTGATACAAACGCGATCGATCGATCGTCAAGGCCACCACGACACAAATCGGCAAGCACGGCTGAGAGAGCGACAGTAGCATATGCAGCTCTGCGTCCACGCAAGCAGTTCGTGCGCTGCTGCATTTCGCCGACTTGTTGGATTCCCCAGACGCGTTGGGCGATTCTGTCGCAGCTGGAGGTGATCGAAGTCATCCAAACTCAGTGGGACCTCTCTTGTCTGGATCCCTCCGGTGCGAACTGATCCGTTTTCTTTCAGGATGATCTGAGAGAGAGTAGGGCTTTGCGCACATAGTCGCGGTTAAGGATACGCATGGCAACCAAGCTGACCAAAACAATCCGCTGTCCGAATGGGTTCGCAAATTGCCGTCCTGCATATCAGAGCCATCCCTAGCGGGGAGACCGTGTCCACCAGCCAGCCGTTGCCTCTGCCGCATGTGTAACGCCACGATTTTCTCACAAGTTGCCAGTAAATGCTGCGAAGGAAGGCAAGCAAAACAAGCAAGTTTGCCACTCGCACACACACGCTTGCCTTGCGGCTTCTTGTTCCAGTGAAGCATACTGAACGCCAGTCACCTTGCCGCGAAAAAAGTTGTCGGCTCGCCGCCCATCGATCGCCGATCAGCAACATGCGCAAGGACAGCTCCAGCTGCTCTCGAAGCACATCCGGGAGCGCGCTCCCACCAACGCCAGCGGATAGAGACGCTTCGAAAGGAAGACACCCCAGGCCAATACAAACAACCAGACAAAGACCCAAAGTCGTAACCCTAATAAACAGGGGGAAAAAAAGTGTGTGTGTGTGTGTGTGCTGCGCATGAACCCGAACGAACGCCTTGCCTTCCTTTCGAGCGAGCGAGTGGCCATTTGCTCGCACAGCATCGCATCACTCGCGCAAGGCAGAACAAGCAAGCAAGCAAACTCGCAACTCCCCGTCAGCATCCGCTTGCCGCTCGCTCGTCCGCTTCTTCTTCTCGCGCATTTCCTCCGCGACCCTCCGCGAGTGGTCCCATCTCTCCCTCGCGGCAACACCCAAAAGAAAGAAGGAACAAAAAATAGATACGCTTTTCGTGCCATCCAAAAACGCACGACAAGCAACACAAGCAAGCAACCCACCACGCGCAATCTCCAACAAGCAGGCAAGTGAGCAAGCAAGCAAGCGCAAGCACAACACACGCAAGCAAGTCATGGGCGACAGCAGCGACAAGAGCGCGCTGGAGCTGGCCGAGTCCTCCGAGTGGTCGGCGCTGCACCGCATGGTGAGCGCCCACCCGGTGCGCGCCGAGGAGCTGGACGACTTCGGCATGATGCCGCTGCACTGGGCGTGCACGGACACGCACGTGCCTCTGCGCGCCGTCAAGGTGCTGGTGGAGGCGTACCCGCTGGCGGCCGTGCTCAAGAACAAGGGCGGGCTCGTACCGCTGCACATCGCGGTCAAGGCGAACGCCAAGGCCGAGGTGCTGCGCGCGCTCGTGGCTGCTCGAGATGACGCGCTCTGCGAGGAGACGCCCGCGGGCGAGACCCCCGCGGACCTGGCACAGAACTGCAGCCTCTCGCAGGACAAGGTGGCGTTCCTGGTTGCCGCGGAACAGCAGCTCCGTGGCTCGGGGCGTGCTCCAAGGCGCCCATCGGACCGATACAAGTCGCTCATGCTGCCCGTGGACCACTACAAGGACGAGAACCTGGCGTCGCGCGCGAATGACGGGCGTCGTGGCAGTTTGGGTGCGGGTGGTGGGGACGAGACGTGGGGCATCACGGGCGCGAGCCTCAGCAGCAGCGTGAACAAGAGCAGCAGCAGCGCCATGAGCTCCGTGGGACAGCTGCGGGGCTCGGCCGTGCCGCTGCCGCCGCGCTGGCGCCTCGACAGCAGGTGCAATATCTGCCAGGGCAAGTTCAACTACTTCAAGAACCGCCACCACTGCCGCAGCTGCGGCGAGTCCGTCTGCAGCACGCACTCGAACCGCCGGCTGCCGCTCAAGCACATTGGGCTGCAGACCCCGCAGCGCGTGTGCATCCTGTGCTACGACGAGATGCGCGAGCACGGCCGGCCGCCCTCCGCGGTCGTCAACATGTACGCAAACAACCATGGCCACAACAACAACAACTTGTTGCGCAGCAAGGAGCAAGGGGACGCGCACCACATGCGCAAGGGCGGTCCGACCACGAAGGACGACGCCGTGCGCTCCCACCCGCACAACCAGCACGACGCACCGCACCGCGGTCCGCTTTTGCGTCCGAACCGCAGCGTGTTGTCGCTCACGACGTCGTCCGCGCCTCCCGAGAGCTCGTCGTCGTACAAGTCGGCCTCGTCCTTCGAATACCATCGCGCCGAGAGCACGGCGACGACGACCACGGCGACCACGACCTCGTCGTCCTCGCCGTACTTTGACGACGAAGTGGACCCGCAGCAGCCGCGGCCGCGCGCGTGGACCGAGATGGACGCGCTCGAGAACCTCTCGCACATGCAGAGCCAGGTGCGCGAGCTGCAGGCGCACGTGCAGGAGCTCAAGCTCAACAAAGAACGCCTGCAGCACGGGATCACGGTCAATGCGCGCACGGCCGACCACGCGCTCCAGGAGAAGCTCATCCACGAGCAGACCGTGGCCGAGCTGCGCGCGAACCGCATGCTCGACATCAGCCGCCTCTCGCTCGAGGACACGGACGACGACGACTACATCAAGGTCAACGACGACGGCTATGAGGAATACGACGACGAGAACGAGGACGCGCACCAGCGGATGGACGACGCGGCCGCGGACGCTGCGCGCACGTGCAACTACCTGGGGCTCGCGCTCTTCGAGAAGGGCGAGTTCTCGAGCGCCGTGCTCGAGCTCCGCAAGTCCGTGGCACTGCACGCGGGGGACCCGGACGTGTGGTACAACCTGGGGCGTGCCTTGCACGGCGCGGGCGAGTTCTGCGACGCCGAGATCGCCGTGAGACGCGCACTGGACCTCACGAGCACGCGGAGCTACTCGGCGCTGTCGCTCTTGGGCAAGATCCTGCACTCCAAGGGCGAGGACGACAAGTCCATCGATGTCTTCCGCGAGGCCCTCGGGCTCATGGACCGCGGGGACAACGACTCGGACAGCGACGACGACGTCGGCTCGGCCACGGTCGGCTGGTAGAAATGCCGATCGTGCTGAGAGCCATCAACAGTAGCTGAAGATAACGCACACACGATATTATATAGAGACCAGCAGCCGAATGCGAGGCAAGGTCCACAGACAAACACACACACACACACACAGATCGCAATGTGTACGCACCACTAACGAACAAGAAGTTCCCGACGACAAAGCAACACGACAGGATTCGAACGAGTCACCATCCATTGCATCTGTCTATCTCTCATCTCACTGAACCTGCGCTGATGTGCTTCCGTTCTGACGGGTGGGCTCCTGGGAGAAACGGGTCGTTATCACCTGCGACGCTTTGGACCTTGTGCAGCTCTTCTTCCTCTTCATCGTGCTGAGCTCTTCAAAAGGGCGGAGGGTTTGAGACGCAAGATGCTGCAGCGCGAGTTCTTTGTGCGTGAGCTCGAGCGCGAGTGGGACCTCATCGCGAGCGAGGAGAAGAAGGTTCGCTTGAGTGGGTGTGGGCGGCGGGTTGTCTGGTACTAACTATACGAGAGTCATGCTGATGTTTCTGGCGTTGCTCTGAATGAGTGGGCAGCTGGAGGAGGAGAAGAAGAAAGTGGTGGCCGAGTGGGTCGGCGTCGAGGACGCGCAGCGCGAGTACGACAAGAGGCGCGAGGCGTACGACTGAGTCCCCACATTCTGTCAACACTGGTGGGCTAAGCAGCCGGCAGGAAGCTCACTACGCACATTTGCTTTTCAATCCCCCCCTCGTAGGTTTGAGAAAGTGGCGCGCGAGAAGTTCGACTTCCTCCCACCCGACCACGTCGTGGCCTTCAACGTCGGCGGACAGGTGCGTCCAACTTTCAGTGTCCACCCAATATGGCTGTCGGCATTGGCTCTCAAACAACTGTCCATCTCTAATGGACACTTTTCGTACCGTACCGTGCCTACAGCTCTTCAAGTCGACCGTGAAAATCTGGACCCGCGACCGGTTCTCAATTCTCGCGCAGCTCTGCACAGCGAAACCCAAACTGCCCAAGCTCTGCGTCGAGGAGGACGCGTTCTTCTTCGACCGCGACTTCTGGATTTTCCAGTTCATCTACGCCTTTCTGCGCGACAACACGCTCCCCGATGCGCTTGACGTGCTGCGCGAGCTCTACTGCGAGGCGAGTTTCTACCGCATTGGGCTGCTCCGGCACGCCATCGAGTCCAAGATGATCGGCGACGACGCCATGGCCGCGAGCGTCCTCGTTGCATCCTCTCAGGTTACATCTCCGAATACCACCTCGTCGTTGCCTGCCACTCGCTCGTCGGCTTCGTCAGGTTCCGTCTTGCAGAGCAAGGTGGCTGAGAGCAGCGGCGGCAGAGCCCCATCGTCGTCGAACCACAAGTACAGCGAGCTGCCGGATCCCTTCGGGTTCACGTCCAAGAAGATCTGAGTCAGATAATGAGATGAGATGCAAGCGTCGTATAAATAGAGAGGTGGAGCATGCATGCGAGCTGGAGCCCGAGTCTTACCGCACGAGCCGAAGGTGGCGCGCGCACGAGTTCATCCAGGAAGCAGTCTCGTCCTGGTTCTCTTTCTCTCACATACGCTCTTCGCTGCAGCGTGCTGTGCTGCTGAGGCGACAAATCGATTTTGTTGAGATCGCACTCAAGTAGCATGGACGCCACGAAGAGCAAGGTGCGAAAAGCATGCACATACCTCCTCTCTCTCTTCTCTCTTTTGAAACTGGCTGGACTGCGCGTTAGCACCATTTTGCTGACTGATGTGCTATTGTGTGCAGTACGAAGGCAGCACCGAGTTCGGTCGCTACTGCGGCCAGGGCGTGCTGCAGCTCTCAGACGGGAATCGGTACGAAGGCGAGTTCCGCAACGGGCAGTTCCACGGCCGTGGCACGCTCTTCTTCCCCGAGGGCAAGCTCGAGGGTCAGTGGGAGAACGGAAAGGTACTCTATCATCATCGCCATTATCACTGCACCCACGCTCTTCGCATGACTTGTTCGCTCACACTCACCACCGATTTGCTCCATCCACACGGCTCAGCAAGTCGACGGGACATTCACATTCTCCGACGGACTCGAGTATGCGCCGAAGGACTGGACATACTGCACGGGTAGCGACCGACAGTACTTCTCCGAGACGATCTCCCCTCGAGGCATTCGTCCAGCGGGCGAGCTCAACTACTTTGACACGGGCATCAACCGCGTTGTCCCGCTGGGAGCCTACGATGCGGGCAACGGCATCTACACGCCCTCGACGGGCCTGGTGGCCGCGTACAACAACCCGAGCGAGACGCGCGAGCCCGCAGGGGACGAGAAGGACTGGATCGCCGCCCGAGCGCCGAAAGCGAGCACCAAGGACATGTCAGTCAACTAGAGGTCAGTACAGCCCCAAAGTCTTCTCACCTCATTCATCTATAAGAACAAAGGTAAAAACAAATATACAAGCAGAATGCACCAAAGCCGGTTTCGCATTCCCCTCTTCCTTTGCAGCTGCGTCTTGGTTGTTCGACTCTGGGAGTATAAGTAAATCAAAAGGATGGGGGACACGAGAGCGCTCACGCCCTTCAGTGCTTTGTTCGGTTGTTCAGGAAGGCGTCGAAATCTGCACAGAGCAGGCAAACATAACACAGTTCGTCTTAGATTCATTATGATCTGCTCACTAGAAGATAGGCATCGGAAACATTACCGTCGTCCATGGACGTGAGCGATCCGCGCATGGGCGAGTTCGTGTGCGCCACTGCAGCTCCTGCACCGCCGCCGTCTTCCTGCAGGCTCAGGCGGCTCATTCCACCTCCGATGTCCGACTTGCGACTCGCGCGCGGCGGCGAGTCAAACGAAATCAAATCCGCCGACTGCTTACTGGAGGACGACGAGCGGCTCTCCTCAAGCGCCTTAATCAGGTGATCGTTCACCTATTGCAGCACACGCATTCGTAATGTTAGTGGCGATAACAGCACTGACAAGGCTCTCGCAGTTGAAGACCACACAACTCACCGTGAGGCACTTCTCGAGCGTCTTCTCGTCGATCTTCCCCATGATGCCGCCTTCGATGAGTGTGTTCATGCGCGGCTGGCACTGGTGCAGGAAGTCCAGCGCGTCTTCGAGCTCCTCGCCACTGCCGCCGCCCGTCCAGATGTCGCGGAAGAGCGTGATCTTCTCCATCACCACCTCCAGGTCCACCTGGAGCTTCTCGATCTGCTGCTCACGCGTGCGCTTGGCGCCAGCTTCACTGTTGAAGGCCCCTCCTCCTCGTGTGTCGATACGAAAGCTGCCTGCTGAGGTTAATGGCGACGCTGCCATACTATCAGATGACGGCGGCGGCGTGAAGATCGGGGCGTCGTTCTCGACCTCGGGGAAATCCACGCCCTGGAGCTTCAGCTGGCGGTAGATGTCCTGAAAGGACGTGAGCGACGAGCCCGCGAACGCGTCCGCCCACTGCTTGATGAGCAGCAGCGACTGGTTCTGCACGTCGAAGCCCAAGCTGCCGTCCGTAAGTGCCGCCACGGCGTTCAGGAAGGTGCGCGCGCCGATCTGCGCGTGGATCGCCTTCGGCCCGTTCTTCACGACAGCCTCCACGAGGATGAGCGTCTGCAGCACCGTGCGCGGCGACTCGCTCTGCAGCCTCTTCTGCAGCGCGCGCACAATATCGTCACCACTGTATAACCACAGCAGCACACACACACACACACACACACACACACGTCGAGCAACATAGCAGCATCGCCGTTAGCATTAGCCCAAACAGCGCGCATTGACTTCAAGCGCAGAATAACAAGACCGAGAGGGTCGTACAGGGCGTGGTTGGCGTTCGCCATGTCGCAGACGGTCATGTTGAGCTGCCACTCGGGCCCGCCGAGGTGCTCGGCCGTGGCCCTGTCGATCAGATCCTCCACCGCATCCGCTGAGCTCGTTGCGGACGAGAGCGACGACGACTGCGAGAGGTACTGCGCCATTATGGTGCTCGCTCGAGCTCGCTGTTCAATTGCGGTGCGGCTTCACTCTTTTTTTTGCGGGGAAAGAAGTGTCGTAACGTGCGCTTTTGAGCACAACGGCTCTCCTCTTGCGTACTTAGAAGGGCTACATACGCAGGTATTGAATGCGCACGTCCCATCTTTTTCGGACAAAAAACCAGTTAGGTGCGCGCACATTTTGGGTGGAAGTGTGCTGTCAAGTACGATATAATCCCGGTAAATTGGCGTAGCGTACTTACCGCTCAGCTTCCACTTCCGATTTCTCAACATTCCACAAAGCGAGCAACGGCACCACCCAAGAGCGCAAGCGAAGGAAGAGCACAAGCCGTTCATGCTCTTCGTGCGCATGCGGCTGCTCTACGGCGCGGCCGCCATGTCCGCGGGCGTGCTCGTGTTCTCGTACCTGCAGGAGCGCGAGGAGCGCGAGGACCAGGAGCAGCTCGCGGCCGAGCGCGAAGTGCGCTCCGAGCACTTTTTCCACGCGATGGAGCAGCTGCAGCTCTCGTCCCAGCAGCGCCTCGAGATGCGCAAGTTCTGGCGCAACCTCTGCAAGAAGCACGAGCGTGCAGCTCTGTCACATGCGGGTGGCGCTGACAGTGCTGTAGGTGATGGCGTAGTTGCTGTTGCCAGCGGCAAGATGCCGCCAGCGGCCGTCCCGACAGCGGTGAAGATCACGGTCGGCGACATCCAGAGATCCGCGCACGAGTACAAGAAAGTGTTCCCCGACATCTTCCCCGAGCAGCAGGTGCTCAAAGCCGCGGAGATCGCTGCCGAGGCGACGCTGAATGCCTGGAACGGCATCGTCGAGTCCACGAGCTCGATGATCCTGTCGACGGGCAAGCGCCTGAACGACATCGCCAAGGACACGAAGGGCGGCGTGGAGCTCGCGATGCACCGCACGGTGCGCAAGTACATGGAGAAGGCGCTCGACGTGGTCGCAGATCGCCTCAAGAAGGCGCTCAAGGACCCGCACATGCCCAAGTACCTCAAGAGCAACATCGACATCGCGATCGAGCAGTTCATGCCAGACGTCAAGGTCGAGATCTTCCGCAAGACGCGCGCTCTGTTTCGGCAAGAGTCGACGCTTTCTGTGCTCACGAACGGCTCGCCAATCTCGTCAGAAGGTGGTGCTCAGGAGCTCTCGGTGTTCCGCAAGGTGCGTGGCCACATCCTGTACCACCTGTTCCCACACAACAAGAGCATCTGGATGTCGTTCAAGGACCCGTGGTGGCTCGCGTTCTCGTGCGTCGGCATCTTTCCAGTGGTCGGGCAGCTCTGGTGGCTCTTTCTCTTCCTCCTAAAGGACAAGACGAACGAGCACCAGCTGTGCCAGTTCATCATCGGCTTCAAGGTCGCGCAGTTCATCACACTGGGTATTCTGCACTCGATGCTCGGCATCGCGTCCTACGTGCGCTGCATCGTGCAGGGCTCGCTCGAGATGTGTGAGCAGGGAGGGCCCGCGCTCGAGATGTGGAACGCGTTCTTCTTCATTCTGCAGATCGCGCTCGTCTGGACCGCGTTCTTCCGCCTGCCGTACACGGACCGCCCGATGGAGCCGCGTCATCCGCTCACGTACCGCAAGTCGCAGGCTTCAATGACCGTCACCAGCAGCAGTGACCCCAAGAAGAAGCGCAAAGTGTACCACGACGCCTTTGGCAACGAGCTGCACCTGGACCGCGGCGGCTACCTGATGAAGTTCTGCGGCTACGAGACTGCGTCGTTCGCGGTCATCGTCGTGCTCATCTGCGCCGTGCTCTGGCTGCCCTTCGAGCCGTGGCAACGCAAGGCGCTCTTCTACTGGATCCGCACGGCCTACGGGCTCTTCTCGCTGCCCTTCGTCGCCTTCAAGATCCCGCTGCTGGCCAACGTGCTCATGCACACGCGCCGCATGGGCTACAACGAGCGCGGCGAGACCGTCAAGGCGGTCAAGAGCCAGGACTACTAGCGCGTGGGTTGTGCTGTGTGATTTTCTATATATTACTAAGGATTTTTGATCATAGGGCATTTCGAATGTGTGTGTGTGTGTGGTTTGTTTGCGATCGGTTGTGCTGCTCATGCCATGTCGACGCTGGCGTCGCCCGCAGTCGTGGTCACCTTGTGCGAGAACGAGTCGTCCTTCAGGCGGTTGTTGCGCAGCAGCGCGTGCAGTGCGCTGCCGACGAACCTGCATGACGATAAACGCAAGATCACCAGCACATACACAGTGTGAGCATGCGATTCCTGCAGTCTTCATCAGTGCCTACGCTATTAGACGGCTAGCGTACGTGGTGGAGAGCGAGAAGATGATCGTCGGCAGGATGAAGAAGATGAGGAAGAGGATCGTGACTGCGCATGACAACAGAGACACAAGGTACACCAAACATGTGAGCGATCCCAATACAAATAGCAGCTCCCTCCATAGACATTAGCGCATAGACAGCAAGCAGCTGCGCGTACAGGCCGTGGTGAAGAGCAGCACTTCCTGCTCGCCGATGCGCTTGCCGAAGGCCACGACGTGGTCGAGCTCCGAGGTCTTCTTCGTGAGCACGAGATACCAGCCGCACGCCACGATGATGCACACGAGCAGCTGGATGCGGTGGAAGAACAGTCTGCAGCGACCACGATTGCACACACACACACACACCTCGGATACGTCAGTCAATGCACACACACAACGCACACAACGCACACAACTCACAATAAGAAGAAGAACACGACGGCGGTCGCGAGCAGGTAGTTGGTGAGGAAAAAGTTCGCGTTCGTCTTGAGGCGCGCGACGATCTGGATCTGCGGGGGCAGGTTAAAAGGCTCCGCTTCGCCCACGCCGATGCACGCGAAGAGCGTGCGGATGGACGCCACGTTCACGCGCTCGCGCACGCTCTGCATGAGCGCGTTCACGACCGGACCCAAGTTGAGCTGCTGCTGCAGCGACGACGACGACGGAGAGCTCTTGAAGACGTCGTAGGCGCTGTCCGCAGCGACCGGCGCATGCTGCTGCTGCTGCTTGGCGTCGTGGAGCGTACTGTTGTCCATTGCAGGCGTGCGAGAGGAGATCTTCTGGTGTGGGCGAATGGGCGATGAACGCGGCCGGTCACTTGGTCACTTTGGCTCTTCCAGTGAGCTCTTTCTTCTTCTTTCCACTGTGATGAAGAGAGAGGGAGTGCAAGCACGACGTGACGACTGTCAGAAACAGTTTGGATTATGTTGAGGTGAATTTAAACAGTTTTGAGAATGTATTTAAGCAGTTTTGAGTCTTTTGTAGCAGTTGAATAAAAACAATCCCTTGAAATCCCCTTCGCGTCGACAGATGTCTTGTTTTTGGCACAAATGGTGTTTTTCCCAAAATGTTTTTATACATGTTTGAAAACAGTTTGTGAAATCATAGCAACAAAAATGTGTGTGTGTGATCCCATCGAGAGGCTCAGATCGGAAAAAAGAAGAAGTGGGGATCAGGCGATTGGACTCTATCATTAGCAGCCCAACAGCCAGACGACTCCGATTGCGAGGACGGCGGCTGTGGATGAGTCCATTTTCATCGTGCCTGTCCTGTCCTGTGAGAGTCGTCGCGCGGTCGCTCTCTCTCTCTCTCGTGGGCTTCGTCGATCGTGCGACAAGAAGATCGTCGTCGGACCTCTCTCGATAGACCTGACGGCAAAGAGTCAATCTGTGACTACACGCGTTGGTGGGGCTGTTGCGGGGCTGGAGTCAGTGGCCCTGGGCATCAGTTGCTCTTCGTAGTAAGAAGCTGCTGCCGTGGCTGAGGTGATGGCAGACAGACATGGCTCGTTGTGGTCGACCGTAGCGCGCGCGCGCGTGGGTGCGTGACGGCGTGAGTGTTCCATCCTCTCATGTGACCTCCCTCCATGATGATGGCCAAGAGACAAGAGCTGACTTCTCTTCCAGCAGCATCAGTAGCATGCGAATGGGTGAGAAGAGAGCTATTTTCGATCCCGACTGGGCGGAGAACGTGGGGGCGTGTGCTGTGTGAGAGAATGGGAATCTGGAAGCGGTTCTCTTCACAAAGATAGCTGCTGCTGGTGGGACGCTGCGTCATGCCACCGCCCATGTCTGTCTCTCACTCGGTGTGTGTGTGTGTGTGGTCTCCATGAATTGATCCACTGGAGTGAGACCCCAGCTGTCCATCAAACGATCTCCTCACTTGCGCATTTGCCGTGGCGTCCACACATCGAAGGCCAACGAGCGAACCGACCGTAGCATTTGCAAGAGCTGAGCCTCAGACCCGACGTCCAGATCGTTGCGCCATGGCGTCCCTCACTTCGTCCCCAGCGCTTTCATTCGACTCTACGACTCCAGCGTCTCCGCTCTCTCCACCGCCGCCTCAGCAGCAAGAGGGTGACGACGGCGACGCGGTCGTTCGTGCGCTCGAGAAGCTCCAGTGCCCCACGACCGCTGGGTCCGCTCTCCTTCCGGAAGACGACAACCAGGACGATGAGGGGAAAGCACCGAGTAAGGCCCAAGACAAGCACGACGCGTCCCAGCCAATCGTTCGACTCCAGCACCAGCTAAGCCAGCCTCGCCGCCACCAGCCCCACCAACCTGACCAGTTGAGCTTGGAGAAGCTCGAGAGCGATCGCCTGAAGCGCGAGAACCACGCACTCGCCCAGCAAGTGCAGGACCTGGTCGCCAACTACGGACGCCACGTGCAGTCGCTCCAATCTCAGCTCCAGCAGCAGAGCGCGTCTCACGACCGCGCGCAGCGCGAGTGGCAGCGCCAGGTGCACGAATTGCGCAGCGCTCAGGGCGAGGCGACCGACAGCGCGAGGCGCGCGCAGGCCCAGGTGCAAGAGCTCGAGGAGCGGCTGCACCAGCTAGAAGGACCGCAATACGCTAACAACAACAACAGCGCGAGTCCCCAGCCTCAACCGCAACAAGTGCCAGCTGAGCCAACGCTTCGCCTGACGCACCATCACCAGGGCCAGCTCCAGCTCCAGCACCCTCAGACTGGCCCAAGCGGCACGCTCCAGCACCCGCATGCAGTGCAGAGGTCGGTGGTGAACGCTGCACCGAGAGCGAGTGGCTCAGCAAACGTGACGCGCCACCCGCAGCAACCATTCAGCGATGCGAGCACTGTGCGCGCTACCAGGATCGGCAGGAACCGCTCAGCTCCGTCTGGGAGCGTGGCGCCTCAGCAGAGTGCTCCAGGAGACGGGTACAGTCCGCTAACGCCAGTCAACACTGCGGTTACCCGCATGACGCCGCCTGTGAACCCACTCCAATGGCAGAACGACGCCAGCACCTGCGAGACCACTCACAGTGGGTACAGAGGCTGCTCAGCACCGCCAGCTCCAGCTATGGCAGCACTCATGTCGGTGCGCCCCAGTGCGTACTTCCCATCCCAGAACTACAGCAATAGCTACCACCAGCCTCCTGCTCCACTTGGGTACCCACCACACCAAGCGCAGCAGCAGGAGCTCTCGACGTCACCACTTGAGCCAACGCTGATCTCCATCTGCCCGATCCCAGACGAAACCGCCGACTCGCAGGCTCAGGCTGCTGATACGACTGGCTCAGGTCGCCCAGGGCTCGAGAAGAAGCCCTCGAGCGGCCTGCTGGCGTACTGCTCGGAGCTGCTCTCGTCCACGCTCGCCCCCGTGGCCTCAGTGGCGCCATCGCTTGGGAACAACAACAACACTTCTATGGTTACGTCGCCGAATGCGAGAGCGACCCCCGCGTGGCAGCTCTTCAGTAGCAGTAGCAGCAGCAGCCGCAGTAGCGCGCAGCTGGCCAAGCAGAGCAGTCTCGACGTCGAGCAGGGTTTCAGTCCGCCACACGCCCACTAGATCCCCTACGAGCAGCAACAGCAGCAGCATGGGTACCAGTCCAACACTTCACCGGCTTCGTCGCAGTCGCCACCACGCGCTCAAGCGGCCAGCGCACTGCCGAGGCGCTCGTCCTTCGGCCCGTTCTAAGCAGATTCGTGAGCTTATCGGCGCTCGACCCAAGTCAACGACCTTCACTTGCTTGCTTGCATTAACTATGAACACATGAGATCAGCGACTTCCTGTACTTTATCATGCTATTTGTCAATCCACCTCGAAGGCGCTCGACCAACACCACCATTAGCACGCCGAGGCGACCTTGCTGTTCTCAACGCTGCTCTGCTGCGTTTGCCGGTGGTCACTCGCGCTCTTTGCTAGCGCCACTGGCGACGAGTTGCTGCCGAGCGCCTTTGCATTCTCGCGCTGGACCTGGAGCAGATCGTTGCGCAGCGCCTCGTTCGTCGGGTCCAGCTCAGCACTCGCCGCATAGTCCGCTTCAGCTGTTAAGTAGCACACAGGCAAGAAGGAGCCAGAGTCAGCCATCGGACAGCAACCATTTGCCTTTCGGTTGTTCAGTACTAAGCTGGTCCCACCTTTCGTCCACTCTTCCATGGCGCTGTACGCCGTGCCGCGGCGCACGAGCGTCTTGAGCACCCAGGCTCGTCGCTTAAGCGACCCCGGCGCGGGACCAACCGAGAAGAACGCGAGCCCGTGTTGCCCCCCTTCACCCTCATTTTCGCCCATGTCGCGCCTCTGCAGCAGCTCAAGTGCACGCGTACAGTCCTGAACGCACTTGGCGAACTCATTTCGGACCAGAAAGCACGCCGCCCTGTTCGATAGACACGCGATGGAGAGCGGGTTGAGCCGCAGCGAGTCCGTGTAGTGCGTTGCCGCCTTCTCAAGCTGCTTGCTTCCTCGAAAGCACGCGTCCCCAAGGTCCTTGAGCTCCTGGGCCTTCTCCACGGCCACGAGCTGTAGGAAATCGTCCTGGAGCGTCGGGTTCTGGTTGTCCATCGACAAAGCGACGCCGTAGTCCGCCTTGGCCTCCGTGAACTTGGCCACGCGACAGTACGCCGTGCCGCGACGCACAAAGAGCTTGAGCCTCAGACGGTAGTGCACCAGCATGCTGCTACCACCACCAGTAGAGTCGCCGTCCTGGCTGGGATTGTCGTTGGACGCCCGCGTGTCGGGGATGTACGAGAGCGCCTGCGAGCAGTCAGCAATGCACGCCTGTTACACATAGAGATAGGCTGTCAGCTGAGGTCACTCGCTAGGTCAATGACAAAGCCAGATGGCTGAGTCTAGGTACGGCACAGTACCTCAAAGTCTGCGAGCTGGAGGTGCGTGGCCGCGCGGTTCGAGAGACACGTGATCTTGAGGTCGCTCTGCTCGGGCGCGAGCGAGATCGCCTCGCTGTAGGCGTTCAGAGCGCTCTGGTAGTCCCTGGAGCGATAGAAGTCGTCGCCCTTGGCCTTGAGCCACATCGCTGCGGAACAAACAGTACACATACAGTGAGTTTGCAATAGCCTAGATACAAGCCCCGATCGAGAGAGAGCAAGCCGTACGATCGCTCTCGCTGATGTCGTAGGCGCCGGAGCCGCGCAGCCCCTTGTGCTTGTTGAGGTGCTTGCGGTTCTTGAGCAGCCAGTCTTCCTCTTCGGCGGCCTTGGACTCGCGCGATGGGGTGGGGAATGCGCGTGGCGTGAACTGGATCTCAGACTGGAGTGGCTCGCGCGGTGCAGGAATTGTTTTCACTTTGTGTGGAGCAGCCACATGGGTGATCTTTGGCTGGAGCTTTCGTGGCGACGGTGTCTCGAGGGCTTCTTGAACTTGGTCGGCAGCACCACTTGGCTCTTGAGCGTCAGCTTCGTCATCATCGTCACAGCCACCAGGCTCTTCACCTCTCCCAGACACGAGCGCTTCACTTGTACTTGGGACCTTGCTCTCCGGAGTCGCTGACGGCTTCGATGGGAGATCAAAGCTCCCGTCCTCCGAGAGCTCGAGCACCACTGGCTCCTCCAGCGTCTGCTTCTCCTTTGGTCTCGTTTGCTCCAGACCACTCGCAAACGACACCTTCTTCTTCGGCTTTCCGGCTTTCTTGTCAGAACT
>JAASFQ010000009.1:0-100885 GCA_023333845.1 Globisporangium polare | reverse complement strand
GCAGCTCGCCTCCGCGGCGCCGACGCGCGCGTTCGCGAGCAAGAGCGGCAACGACGACGCGGACGACAACTCGCACTCGGACTTTGCGCCAAAGTACCACGCGGCGCCGTCGACCGAGAAGGACGAGATCCTCAAGATGATCGACAGCCACGTGAAGACGTACCCGGTGATGCTCTACATGAAGGGCACGCCGTCGGCGCCGCAGTGCGGCTTCAGCATGCAGGTCGTGCGCATCCTGCACGGCCAGGGCGTGAGCTTCGACTCGGTCAACGTGCTTGACCACCCAGAGATCCGCGACGGCGTCAAGGAGTACTCGTACGTCCAGCCTGCTGCTCTTGTGCTCATTAGTGAGCGTATTAACTGTCCTAACGCAATGTCCTCTATTGTTTATACGTGAACGCGTGGCATGAATTGCAGGCAATGGCCAACGATCCCGCAGCTGTACGTCAAGGGCGAGTTCGTCGGCGGCTGCGACATCGTGACCGACATGAACAAGTCGGGCGAGCTCGCGGAGCTGCTCGTGGAGTACAAGAAGTAAATAGAAACGAGCTCACCCCCACACCCCCCGCCCTCGCGAAACTGAAGCCCGCACGACTTGACGCCTGACTGTACTCGGCAACGCCATCTTCGGGCGACTGCGAATATGAAGCGAGCGCAAGCACAGAACATGCGTAGGGCTGCACACCTAAAGCAACACCTTCATGGCTTTCGTTGTTGCTGCTTTCCTTCGAACTGTCGTTCATGGTCACTATACAACTGGATTCGTTTGAGTGACGTAAGAAAGTGGCATGTGCAAAGCGACCCAAGCGCTGTGATAGAAACAAACACAAGCATGGCAGGGACAATGGAGGACGAGATCGACCCACTCGACGCGTACATGGCGAGTCTCGAGCTGCCGTCAGCATCGTTAGCAGCAACACTAGCAGGTGCACCTGCGTCTCCCGTGCTCAGTGCGATCGACTGGTCGACGGTGCGGCGCCGCTTGGATGGTGCGAGCAGCGCAAACGCACGCGACGGCATTGACAAGGATGACGACACTCACGGCGCCTTCACCACCATTTCTAGCAGCGCTGTCGTGAAAAACCGACGCTACCGGCGGCTGCACCAACTGCTGCAGGGCGAGAAGGTGGTGCAGGATCTCAGTCAGCCAGGCGCCATGGAGGCGAACCCAGACGACTGGTACTTCTCGGACGCGATGATGCAGCAGCGCAACCCGGCGCTCTTCCACTTCCATGTGGGCCAGTACCTCCCAGGATCCGCTGAAGCCGCAGCCAAAGCAGCAGCGTCCAGCGACGCACAGCAAGCGAATAGCGACAACAGTAGCAGCAATAGCGATGCAGAGCTGCTGCTCTCGTCGTTCCTGCTGAGCACGAACGACCGGCGCGAGATGGAGACGCGCCGCGCGCTCGAGCAGCGCTCGTGGGGCAAATTCACTGGTCAGGACGAGAAGGACGCTCGAGCAAGAGAGAAGGCGCTCTTTCAGCAAGACGCGGAAGAAGAGGACGAGTCCAGTAGCGACGAGGACAATGACGACGAGGAGGAGATGAAGCAGAGCGAGTCACAAGAACAGGACGCAATGGACATCGCTGAGCGCCGCCAGCTGCTCGTAGACCTCATGATCCAGCGGTTCCTGCAGGGTAGCGACCACGAGTACGTCGACTACGCCGTAATCGACAGCAACGCGGCGCTCGACGACCTCGAGCAGATTCAGCGCGACGCCGAAGACGCGTACTTTGACATGGACGAGTGAGTGGAACCCCGCAGCACTAGAGGTAGTTAACAGGCTGACGGCCGTATCGAGGCGTGTTCATGATCATGCGCGTGTGTGAACGCATATCATTGAGGTGCCCTGCTACTATTTTTGCATGAACCGGGCTGTCCTTGTGCTATTCATAGAGTCACCTTTCATATTCATCACCTCGCGAGCGAGTGAATTTCGGTCCATGACCACCATCATAGAGCCTGCATCGTAGTCCAAGGAAGGACGCAAAGTGAAAGTGATAGGCGTTGCCTTCCATCTCTCCCCACCACCACGCTCTCTGGCTCTGCTTCGACTTCTATGGACGCAGTACAGTGACCACAAGTGCCTCGCTCGATCATCGTCTCCCAGCAGCTCATCCTCTGCGCTTCTCTGTTGCTGCAGACAGCTACATTGAGCGCTGTACGACCACAAGACTTGACCCAAGACCAGGAGCTACAATCAGCAGAGCTACAGAGAAGCCCGGCAGCCATGCACCGCGCCGAGAAGTCGAGCAGCCGCATCTGCCGCAACCGCGAGGTCGAGCGCGCGCAGGAGCTCCACCGCAAGAAGATCGACGGCGTCAAGTCGTATCTCACGGCCACGATCTCACCAACAGCTCAGGTGACCACATCGTCGAGGCCCACGGCCATGAAACCGTCTATCTCGAGCATGTTCCGCAAGTTCAAGACCCCAGCGGCAACGGCGTCGACATCGCACTCGAGTCTCGGTGGTGGTGGCGGCAGCTCGTTCTGTAATTCTGCGCTACCAGATGATGGCGAAGATGAGGATGACGATGAGCAGCAACACACTGGCGCGTCCTTCTTCACTGAAAACAGTGGCGATGGTACCAGTGACGGCGGTGACACTGTGTACAATGACAGCAACCTGATGGCGGCGCACTCGCTCGCCAAGATGGACGAGTTCCGCTCAGTCGCAACTGTCCACATGCACAGCCACGGAAAGCACCAGCACCACCAATATGGAAAAGTGCCGCCGCCGCCCGCAGGAGCCCAGAAGAAGACGCTCAACGGCTCGTTCCGCACGCGAAGGCTCAAGGAGATCCAGACGAACAACGCTGTGATCTTCGAGCGCATCAAGAAGAGCGGGGCGCACTACCGCAACGACGACCTCAAGCGCGAGTGGGAGCAGAACGTGTCGTATTTATCCTCGATCTGCGAGTTCCCCGTCGCGCCGGTGCTGCTTGGCAATGGTGCATATCGTGGCGCTGTACACCATCCTCCATCTTCTTCTTCTTCGATACTAGCCAGGACACCTCCAGCAAAGCTGCACGAGCAGCTCCCGAGTATCCATCACCCTGCAGTGGTGCACCCGATCCGAGTGATTCCCACATCGCCCCGAAAACTGCAGCTCAACCTCTCTCCAGCTTTCCGCTCGCTTCGTAAAGGGATGCCCCAACAGCCTGCGTTACCTCCAATCACTGCTGCATCGCCAGGGAACGGTGGCAGCTGCAGCAGCAGCAACTTTGGCTTTGCGTCACCATCAGTCGCGTCCATGGCTGGGTACGATTTCCATTTGAATGGTGATGATGACAATGATGATGGTGAGAGCCATTTGATGGACAGCGACGTGCCCAGTTTGCCCTCGCGCGCGACATCCATCGGCTCACCGTTCATTGGTGACCTGAGCTCCCCATCGCGGATTGTGAGCCTTGCGGACCCAAACTTTCCAGGTTCATCGCCATCGAGCTGTTCTCTAGACGCCGAGAAGCAAAAGTACCAGCTGCTGAAGCTTGGGCGCTTCGTGGGCGGCGCGTACCTGGTGCTCACGGTCTTCTGTGGGGACGGCGTGACGAACCCTTACGGCTTCGACGTCTTCGCGTTCGATCGCGAGTCCGCGTGCGAGTTCCAGCTGCGCGTCACGAAAGAAATGACCCACGAGCTACTCGACACGATCAGCTCGTCCTCGCAGGCAGCGGTGACCGCAGCGGCCGCTGGCACGAATCTGTCGATGGAGGAGATCGCCAAGAGCATCTGCGACCACGTGAACTTCACGCGGTTCGAGTCGGGATTGGGCGAAATGGTCTTCCTGATGGCGAGTGGTGTTGGTGGCGGAGACAATAGCAGCAGCAGTGGGAAGAACAGGGCGGCGTTGCTTGTCGACAGCGCGTCGTCTGCGATCGCGTTCTGCATCCATCAAGCTGTGGAGATCGGTGGTGGCGCTCTGTATGATGCTGATGAGACCGAGCGCGATGCTGAAGACGAGTGTGGCAACAATACTGATGCAGACAGAAGTGATCGTAAGCGCAAGCTGCACGTGTTTGCATCCACGCGGCCGCAGAAGAGCACGCCATTCACCTACGATGAAGCATCAAGCTCACACATTGGTGGCGGTGGTGATGAAAGCAGCCTCACGATTTGCTTCCAGATGGGTGACAACGTGCAGTCTCACGCTGCAGCAGCAACAAGCTCGCCAGAATTCGACCTGGAGGTGGACATTAGTGTCGATGATCTTTGTGGGATCGTGAGCAAGCAAACTGGTGGCAAGTCTCATACCAACACACACCGAGCTGGAGGAATGTGTCCGTCCACGTACTCATTGAAGGAGCGTATGAGCGTCGAGCGCGTTGTCGTGGCCGCGATTCGCCATCTGCACATCGTCAGCGTCCCCAGTGGCGAAGAGAGCGAGGGTGACGAAAGCGAGGTCCCGCTGAAGCAAGTGCTGATTGTGAACCAGCATGTGAATACACTGCTGAGTCCCGTTGCTTCAGTTGCGAGCAGCAATGGGATGACGACGGCAATGCTGGAGAAGAGGAAGAGCAGCAGGTCGAGGCACCGACCGCCACGCGCGTCGTCGCCCTCAAGAGGACACCCAGCAGCCAGCCATTCGTCACTCCTCGATGACTCTGGGCTGCTCGAGTCGGGCGTGATCTGGAAGAACGCCTACGTTCTTGCACGAGTGTCCATCATAGTGGAAGAAGACAACGGTGGCTCAGCAATATGCAAAGTGTCGCAGTACACTCAAGACCTGAACGCCGCACTGCGCTTCAGTATCTACAACCCGCTCTCGGCTAGTTACTCGGAGTGCACGTTCAGTCCCGAGCAGATCGACTTGCTAGTCCAAAAACTGGACAAACTGCTCGACAATGGCGATCAAGCGGATTTCCACGAGTCCGCAGTGTTCATCAAGCACGTGCTGACGCGGCTGCAGATCGAAGTGGACCTCTTCGGGGTCGAAGTGCTCACGTTCCCGAGTCTCGACGTGAAGCAGCCACTGAACTCGCACACGTCGGAGCTTCTGCATCGCAGCGGCAGCAGCACCTTCTGCTCCAGTCGGTCGAGCCTTCACGGTGCGACTGCAATGACGGTACGCACCGGTAGGCGAAGTCCTGGACGGGGAGCCACTGGATTGCAGAAGGACAAGGCCGCGACGACCATCCAGGCGCAGGTGCGAGGCTATCTCTTTCGAAAGCAGTACTACAACGAGGAAGAAGAAGAAGATGACGACGGCGACGAGGATGGTGAAGCCGAGGATGGCGAAGTGCAGGGTGAAGAGATGGATCTGCACACCGAGATGCAGTTCCAGAGCGGTGACGAATGCAGCCGACAGCTGTCGCGACCCGGTGAGGATATCGCCAGTGATGACGCAGCACCAGACGTCGAAAGTGGTGGCGTTGCTGACGGGACCAACCAACTTGCGGATCCTGCGACGTCAGGTGCGCCTCATGACGGAGCAGAGTCTGACCCCAGCGACCAAGATCCAGCCTCCTCACACACCCCGCCTGAAGCGAAAGCAACCTCTGTGAGAAGAGGCGTGAGAGTGGACGACAACTACTGCTTCGTGCAGGTTCAGATTTCAAAAGCGGCACGTGGCGGGAGAGACGCTGAGTGGAAGCAAACCGTGTTTCGACTCGGTGACCTCGGCCAAGTAACTCTCCAGCACGACGATTGAAGGACGGAAGCAGGTGAAGCAAGCAAAGCATTTTCCGTTTTGACGAGGTGGGTGTTGTCTCTGGTCGGTCGTTTCGACCGTGAGATGCAGCATGCTCGTGGCGTTTGAATGCCAGTCATCACATGAAGTTCACGTTTCCTAAAAGTGTGCTCGACTTCTCTCGCCACAATCGAGCTTATTTTAGGAGGAGAGTCTCCAATCAGTCGTCTCAAGATACGGGACCCAACATCGGATTCATGCGAAAAGGACAGAATCCGAATATTCTAGCAAAAACAACGGAAACAAATTCTGAAAAACAATGCTCCAAAATAGGTGATGTCCGCATCTTTATAACGTTTTAAAGAGGTGGAAATCAACTTCTTGAAGAAGAGTTTTTGTCCGAGCATTCTCGCTCTGGCCACTGGCTTCGGCTCTCCACACGGCTTTCCAAAATAACAGAGCTCGTATTTTACCAACAGGTCCTCTGAATATGAGCAAGAACATTCATCTGTGCGGGCATCACGCTTGGAAGGGAAGTCGGATGAAAGTAAGCTGATTCAGCCAAGGCACTCCCATGGTTCACCAATACGTTTCGTTTTATGCACGTTTTTCTAGTTGAGTCAACCACAATACTTGTGGGTATTCCCACAAATCTCCCACTCTTAATCCCACTCTCTCCAGGGCAAGTCGATCGAGAACTACGGGAGCCGCTGCGCAACGCAGGATCAGATTCTAACGAGTAGAAAGCAGACCAATGGCAAGATAAGATCATCAGCGCACGTTCGGCTTCCTGCGTCGCCTCACACGACATTCTGTTCTCGCTACATTCGTTTGGCCAAGATTCGGCATTTTTCGGACAAAAAGGGCGAGGCTAACACTTATCGGTGAGCGTTGACACTTCCTTCAGCCAATTGCAGCAACCTTTCTTCGTTCAACGGGGAGGGGAGAAATGTCGCATGCTGCTACCATCGCGTCGATGTCGACGATGCGCGAGAGCGTAGGAAAACCGGTCAAGTGGACGCCCGAGAGAGTTTGCGGGATGGACGCGATGCAAGCGCAGCGCGGACTGCCTATGGATCGTGGAACATTCGCCTTTGGGCTCCAGCGACATACAGCGTATCCAGTCTTCGCACGCAAGCAAGAGAAGCAGAGACCCCCACTCGCACACACACACACACTATCTCTCTCTCTCACACACACACACACGCTCACACCTTCAGCTCAAGGAGATGCTTACGCGCTGCAGCCACTGCCAATTCACCAAGTAGCGCAACATTTTTGGCATTGGTGAAGGTAACTAACGAATGATGTTGGTGCAGCTTGCGTATTTATGTTGGCTCTTTCATTGACTTTCGCTATATAGTTATTGTTTGCAGGCTCCGTGCACAAATACATTGACCGAACCACGACTGCACTCCTCAGACTGTTAAGTGCGTGTCCTGGTCCAACGAGATTCAAAAGTACGAGATTCAGCACTGCTTTTGAGGAGATGGCTGAGTTTCCCTCGTGTCTTGGCTGCGTGGATGAGACAAGTTGCTGAACGATCCAACCGCTGACCCTGACTGCTACTTCTCGAGAAAATCCGACTACTGCATCAAAGCGTATCTCTTTCGTGACCACCGACAGCGCATCACCTTTATCAGGTACGGACCCAAACTACTTCATGCCGATTTGTCTTCGCAATTACTGAGTCTGTTGCTCTATATTTTGTCTGTAGGTTGGCGTGTTTGGACAAGAGAGCGACGACCATGACAAGCGTTGCACCAGCGCCAACTGAGTACTTCAAGCCCGGTGAGAATGTGCAGGAGGACAGTGCGTGCTCGTGCTGCTTCCCGTTCATCGTGACGCCTTACAGGATGTCTGTGAGCACCAAGCGAAGAAAACACACCATCAATTGGCTGCTTGCACAACATCACATCGCCATTGAGCATGTGATAGGCTTGTTGAAGTCTCGCTTCCCGGTTTTGAATGACATTAAAGAGAGAATCAAGGGCGATGGTGATCTACTACGAATGTGCAAGAAACAAGCATGCTACTTTGTGCATTGTACGAGTCAATGGGTGGGATCCGAAAAGTGGGAGAGTGGGGAAGTGGTGTGTGCGCATCCAGGAGATAGGTTTGCGCAGAAACCACTTCGAGCGAAAAGGAAACAAAAACAGAACGATGTGGACGCCATCCAAAGAGCCCAGGTTTGGTAGACATATTTCGAGAGCACAAACTGAGAATCAGTAGCAAATACACTGCACCAGATTTAGACACCTGGAATGCTGGATGGGTTGCTGTCTTTCAAAGCAACCCTGAATCCGTCCAGCTTCGTTTTGAGCAACTTGTAAGCCGCCTTGAGCTCATTTACCTTCGACTTGAGATGCAGGCAACGAGCGATCCATTGGGTGAGAATTGGATAAATTCTTCTCTACATTCTTGTTGTTTGGCAGAAAAGGTGGCAATAAAGAAGGAGAGTGAAGATTTGATTGGCTGATCGAACATTCGCTTTCTTCCATTCCACCCGTGGCAAGCACCTTTGTGACATTTCTTGGTGGAGCCAAAACTTGGAGGCAAGATAAGGGACCCCAATTTCTATATAAGATGGCATACCCTAAACAATGGAGCTTGAGCTGAAGTTTCTCCTTTCTGTCCAGTGAGCACAAACCAACCCAGATTTATACGCTTTGTTGTTAGCGTCACGATGCTCCTACAAAATCCAAGTGAGAGCTGCACTTGCCGGATCCCCCTGTCTTCTTTGTGTTTGTTCTTGGTACCGGTTCACAGGAGCGCTATTCTTGGTCGTTCCCCGCCCTGCCAAATACGCCCCTCCCCCAATATGGATGCAATCTCGAACGATGCCGCGCCGCCTTCATTGTCGCCAGAGGTAGCGGAGGCGCTGCGCGTCGTCGCAGATGCGTCGTCGTCGGGTGACTCGAAGCGCAAGAACCGCATCTTCGACTTCAATTTGGCGCACGCGCGCAAGTTCGGGCTCGCGGTGGCGGACACGGACGCCGCCACGGGCACGGTGCTCTCGGCCGTGTGCCTCTTCTGCAAGCACTTTGGACGCGAGCAGAAGGCGCACACGAAGCGCAAGGCCACGGCCAACCTCAAGTACTTCAAGCACTCCTTCCGCACGGACCAGTACGTGCAGCACCTGGCCTCGCAGCACCCGAGCAACTGGGCGCGGTACCAGGCCGCCTCCGACCCCGAGAAGCACGCGTTCTTCCCCGCCGAGTCGAGCGACATCACCACCGACACCGGTAGCACCAAGAGCACCACCAGCGACTTATATAACAGCTACAGTATCGCCGGTGCTAACGCTATTGCGTCTAGCGAGCTTCCGGAAGTGAAGGATGTGCCCAAGAAGAGAGCCAAGCTCGCCACTGCGAGCAGCTCCGGAGCACGAGACCAAGTAGCAGCACCGCTAGCACCAGCATCGACCCCAGTGATGACGGTAGTACCGACGTTGCCGGTGCAAGATGAGCGTTCGCCTGAGTTCGAAGTGAAGAAGGCGATCGTCGACATTGTGTGCGGGAGCTCGCTCTGGCGGCCGAAACAGGGGCTCCTCAGCTGCGAACTCGTCAGCACTCCGTCCATCGCTGCTGCCGGAGCTCCTGAACAAGACGAAGGAAGCCAAGTGTATCGCGTGGCCGTGCGCCAGCGTCTGCAGCTGGACCTCGCAGTGGACTACATGGCCGCGGGGCTGACGTCCCGCCAGATCGCACAGACACTCGGCGCTGCCGTGAAGCTCTCGGTGCTGGACCCGTCGCTGTCTGCTACTGAAGACGAAGCCGTGGACCTCGTGCGCCTGAGCACGACTGCGAGTCTGGATGCGATCTCCAAGCTGCTCGAGAAGAGCTGGGCGTTCTCCTTGGGGCTGCACACTGTGACGCTCACTCCAGCTGAGCACTCGTTTCTGGACATCCGTGTGCGTGTCTACGCAGGCGGCCAAGTGTGTGACCTGCATCTAGTGGCGATCCCGCTTGCTGATGCCTCGAACGCTACTACTGCCGTATCAGCGTACCAGACATTCGGGAAAGCCATGGACGCCGTGTTCCCACCATGGTGCGGCTACCTGGTCGGCCTGAGCTCGCACGGCGAGGCGCAGACGAGCGACCGCGTCTCGGAGCTCATGACGCGCATCCAGCAGGAGGCGTCCAACCCCGTGTACCGCACGTGGTGCGGCAGCAGCCAGCTCGACTTCACGATGAAGCACTTCTACCGCTCACTGCTCAGTGGGTCCTTCGTGACCACATTCCGAGCGCTCACGGGGTACATTCGCAGCCACGAGGGCCTCACGCTGGACATGGGCCAGGCGCCGAGTGTTGTGAACCCAAACTCGTACCTGGCGATGGGAAAAGACACCCAGTGGATCACGGACAAGCGCGTGCGGCTGCGCAAATACCTGGACGAGGAGAAGCCCACGTTCGCACCCGAGGACGCCTGGTGGCTCGCGTTCTTCGTGGTCAACTGGGTCGCCGGGCGTGCGAATGAGGCGTTTAAGAAGCTGCAGAACAGACACCTTGTGACCGCACAGCAGACAGCCGTACTCTCGGAGCTCGCTGCCGAGCTGATCCAGAACTTCCACGTGCAAGGACCGTTCAGTGCGGATGCAACCAATGGCTCAGGCAACTCGGCACTGGACGACCAGTTCACGTACTCACGCCAGCGCCAGTACGCGATCTCCAAGACCAGTGTCTGCGAGTTCATGGGCGACCTTGGTGTGTTTGTGAACAACATCATCACGCGCGTGGACCCGCTCGCGCTCGACGTTGTCGTCGAGAGTCTCGCCATGTGCCTCGCGAACCTGATCGAGTCGCTCATGAGCATGACGGTCGAGGGCCAACTCAGCAACCCTAATGGCAACGCAGCCGACCCGCTGCCGCCTGTGCTCCCGCACGAAGTCGCGCCGCTCAGTGGTCGCGCGTTCGCGGCGCTGCTCGCGCGCCACAGTGACCACCTACGCGCATTCTTCAGCGAGGAAGAGATGGACGTGATCGATCAGGAGCACCAGGCGCTGCGCCGCGCGAGCACCAAGGAGAAGGCACTCCTGGCGGCGCTGAGCGAGTGCGACGACGAGACGCCCTTCGAGCGCGCGTGGCAGTTCACTGGCGGAAGGTTCCGCGCGCTGCAGAACTTTGCCGGCGGGCTCGCGACCGTGTTCCCATCCAGCGATGGGAACAGCGTCACCAGCAGTTCGTGTGCGCTCGTGGACCTGCCACGCAGTGACAGCGAGAGCGACGCTGTCGGATTTGGACTCCCGCTTGCAGACTTTGCGCTCGAAGGCACGCTGCACGCGCAGCAGTTCGCACAGCTGCAGTCGCTCGTGAACGAGAGCAGTAGCGTCGTGCTCTAAAAGGTATGGCATCCGTTGTACAGGAGCCAATATTGAATGACCTGTCAATCACTTTTGGGTATAAAAAAGGTCCAGGTCTTTCGTGGCATTTTATGAGGTTGAAGAACGCATGCGACTCAAAGAGCCGCGATCTTTCGCGGTGTCCACACAAAAAGCCACACGCAGCGGGAGAAGAAAGAAGAAAAAACAACAGAATCCCCATCACCACCACAGCCAAACCAGCAGCAAGAGAGAGAGAGAGAAGAGCAGCAAGCCAGCAAAAGAGACGCCATGCAGTTCTTCTCGCAGGGCAAGGAGGACGTGGCGTCGCTGGCGCTGGCGGCGGCCATGCGCTCCGCCAAGATGTGCGAGCAGCACCTGAGCGCGCACGACAGCCGCGAGCATGAGGTATCGTGAGAACTTTGCATGGCCTTTGATATCGCCGCACTGTGTCGAACTGCTTGTGGACTGATCGCATGGTGAATGCAATGCACCTGTCTCTAGCAATGGTGCGAGCAGGTCCTGAGCGAGCGCGTGGCCGCGACCGTGGGCGACCCGGAGTCGCGCGGCAGCTACCTCAAGAAGCACACGACGTTCCTCGTGACGCTCGAGTTGCTGCAGAGCCGCGCGCGCCGGCGCTTCAGCGACTTTGAGTGGCTGCACAGCGTGCTGCGTGCGCGCTACGTGGGCATGCTCGTGCCGTCGCTGCCAGAGAAGACGGTGACGCTCAAGAGCGACGCAGCGTTCATCCAGAGCCGCGTGCGGGGACTCAGTCTCTTCCTCGAGTGTGTCATGCAGTCGCCGTACCTGCGCTCGGACGCCTCGGTCTCGAGCTTCTTCACGGCCGCGGACGAGAAGGAGTGGGAGGCGGCCAAGAAGGTGAGGCGAAAGCCTATGGGATTCTACTGAGGCAAAGTGCATGTGAGCTCCTAACAAAGTGTGATGGTCGACAATGATGTTTGGTTTGCAGGAGACAGCAGTGATGGAGAATGCAGGCACGGGCCACTTGCGTTGGCTCATGCGCATCGCAGCGGTGCCAGTGCCGAGCAATTGCGATGAGTGCGTACTGTGTGTATTTTTGAGGTTACACTGGGAGATCGTGCAGATTTGGTAACCGCGCGTCAATCTCCAACATGTGCCTTGCTGTAAAAGGCAACTGGCGGCGTTCAAGAAGCAGCTTGACGTGCTCGAGCGAACGCTTGTGGACATCTCTGGTTGCACCAAGGTACAGATGAGGGCTGGTTGGGAAAATGGCCGTGTGACCTCATGAAACCCGCTCTTGTTGACGGACTTGTGCTGCATGTCCGAGCAGCGCATGGCGGAGAAAAGCGCCGCGCTGTCGAAGGACGTGAGCGTGCTGCACACGCTCTTCAACGGCTGGAAAGCGAGCGAGGCGACGGCGCCAACGAGCGACCCGCAGGACGCAGCATTCAGTGGCTTGCTGGACAAGTCAAGTGCGTTGCTGCTTGCTTGTTGCTACAGTTCTTGAAACAGTATGATGTTGAGACTGCTCGTGGGATCGCGTCCGTGTGTGTGTCCGTGTGTCCGTGTGTGTGTGATCATAGCGACCGCTGTGCTCGGGTGGAGCCAGGTGATTCGCTTCGAGCCTGCGATTTACGAGTTGCTGCTCCACGAGAGCGTCAAGTACCTGCTACACCAGGCGAAAGACCTGAAGGAGCTGCTCGCCGCACGCGAGCAAGCCCTACAAACAGTGAGCGGCAGTCAGCAGCAAAAAGGCGGCAATACCACTGGAAATAACGGAGCAGCAGCACCAACACCTACGAGTGGGAAAGCGCCGTCCTCGCAGTCTGCAGTGAGCAGCTCGTTCTCGGCAGCGGCGTCGACTGCGTCCATGTTCGCGTCGCGCTTTATGCAGTCGGAGCAGACGGCGGAGGAGGCCGAGGGTCACAAGAAGCGAGCGCAGTTCCTCTGCGAACTGATCACCGGCGCGCTGCTGAGCGAGGAGATTGAACGATTCCGGTACCGTGTCGTATTTGTAGTTAGTGCTGGTTTAGCGTACACCACGAGCGACCGACTGACTGATTGATCTCTGTTCTTGCCGAGCACAGGAAGAGCAAGTTCACGGCCGTGAGCGAGCTCATGAGCCAGCTCGCGTGCGCCGAAGCCCAGCTCACCAAGCGGGTACGCTCGCTGTCGTTAGATTCCTCACACTGACCAGCCACGCGATGGCGATGACAAACTTGCTCAATTCCATGGTTACTTTGCAGTCTGCGTCCATGTGGCGCGACTTCATGAAGACGACGACGTCCGACCCGAAGGTACACGCGCCAAGATGGCATTAGTCGTTGCTCAATACGGATGAGTCCCACGGCACATTGAAGGAGACTGACCGAACTTGTGTTGATCGCTCATAACACAGGCGCTGATGCAGAGCACCAAGCAGATCCTGGACAACGCGGCGGCGCACGCCGACTACACGTCAGCGGACGCGTTCTGATGGCAAAAGGCCGCAGTCGCTTGCATGAATGTCTGGTTCTTGAAAGCAAGAAGAATCACGACGCTCTTGGGGAAAAAACAGAGCTCGAATCAGACTTTGAGTGAAAATCATGCATTTTCGTTGTGAGCCACACAGGGGTGAGCATAAATAGTGCGCTCTCAGTCGACCGTGCGAATCTAATGCCAAAAAGTGGTCCAGCGAGCCTTGCGAACCTACTGCACATGAAAGTCAGTTGGCCCAACTTTTTTCACATGATTTCCACCAGCAACATTCGTGCCAGAAGCTTCAAAGCGACAGACAGACAGAGCGCGACGCGAACCCACGCGCCACGAACACAAGAACGGTAGGAAGGCCCCGTCGCCCCCTTCTTCCTCCTCCCACATGCCCATGCTAGCTTGTTAACGCCGCTTGCTTCTTCTTCTTCCTCCACCTTCCCATTAGCAACAAGAGCGCCACGCAAGAGCAGCTACAACGAGAAGATGTCGCGCTTCCTCGCAGAACCCATTACGGAGAAGGAGTCGGCGTCGTACACGGCCGGCAACCTGAGCATCGGCCGCTCGACCATGCAGGGCTGGCGCGAATCCATGGAGGTGCGTCTACCTGCCTGTATGCGTGTATGTGTCGTCACAATGGCAGCTCACACCAGGTGAATGGTGTGATCTGCAGGATGTCGACATCGTGCAGATCCCGATGGACCCGTCGACGCCGGACACGTACTGCGTCGCCGTGTTCGACGGCCACGGCGGATCCGCCATCTCGCACGCCGTGTAAGTATCTTTCTCTCTACGCTACGCATCCAGATCATGCGCGAGTGTGTGTGCTG
Organism: Globisporangium polare; assembly: GCA_023333845.1. Taxonomy (NCBI): domain Eukaryota; phylum Oomycota; class Peronosporomycetes; order Pythiales; family Pythiaceae; genus Globisporangium; species Globisporangium polare. The sequence goes on along the minus strand of JAASFQ010000009.1, from coordinate 86,655 downwards.
ACGAGATCTCTCTCTCTCTCTCTCTTGATGCCATTGTGTGCAGTGCCAAGCGCATGATCCCGTTCATCGTGGAGTCCGAAGATTTCCAGGCCGACCGCAAGGTATGTCTTCATTATGGTGTGGCTATCTTCAGCGTTGTGTCAGTGTCTTTAACTCTATTTGTCTCGCTGCACACTGTAGTCCTCCGAGTCGCTGGCGGTGGCGCTCTGCAAGAGCTTCATCGGCGTCGACGAGGCGCTCAAGGTGGACCCGGAGTTCGCGACTTCCTCGGACGAGGTGGGCTCCACGGGCCTCTTCGCGATAATCACGCCCACGGACATCATCTGCGGCAACGTGGGCGACTCGCGCTGCATCCTGAGCAACACCAAGTCGCAGGAGGTGATCCAGCTCTCGGTGGACCACAAGCCTGACCTCGAGTTCGAGAAGCAGCGCATCATGGCGGCCGGTGGCACTGTGTTCCGCGGCCGCGTGTGCGGCGGCGTGGCTGTCTCGCGCAGCTTCGGCGACCTCTGGTTCAAGCGCAACGCAGCCCTCAAGCCGCACCAGCAGCTCGTGACCGCCGAGCCCTGCGTGCGCGTGCACCGGCGCGACGCCTCGGACGAGTTCATGATCCTCTGCTGCGACGGCATCTTCGACGTCATGAGCAACGACCAGCTGCGCAAGTTCATCCGGAGCAAGCTCAAGTGTACGTCAAGCGCCTGCTGTAGTGTGGTGGCCGTGAAGGTGACGTGATGCTAATGCTAATGTGTGTGTGCAGCTGGCGTGCGAAGCCCAAAGGACATCTGCGAGCAGCTCCTGGATGAGTGCCTCTCCAAGGGCAGTCGCGACAACATGAGCGCCGTGCTCGTGCTCTTCGCCTCGGGCGCGAGCGGCTCGGCTTCCACCCACAAGAAGTAAACCAACCAGCGAACGAGCGACACCACTTTCAACAGTACTTACTACCAGCTGAAGTATCGTCTTCCATAATCAACAGCATCGCAGATCAGCACCTCAGCAGAAGTCTACAAATTTGATGCGACTCGGCGTATTCGATGGAGAGCAGCGGCGTCGTTCATCTCCATCCAGACTAGCGATTGCGTGTGCTTGACGCCGTTGCTCGTTATATATGTATTTCGCTTTTGAACTTGAGCATGTGTGATGCTGAGGCTTGCTGTGGGTCTTCTATCAGACTGTGTAGCTGCTGCTGGTGGTTATGCTATTCGCTTGGTTGACTTTGTATTCGTAGACCAAGCTGGACTCGAGCGCCTTCATGTGGCGCTCAGCTTCGCTCTCTCCCCCTTGGCTCAAGATCGGATTCCCGCTCGCATTCGCAGCAGAACAGATCTGCAGAAGACTCGGAAAGGTGGTGATCAGCAGCATTAGCATTGGACGGTACGCGCCTGGGTTCGGCGCATTGAAGTGGATCGCCTTCTGCTTTGCGAGTCTATAGGTCCGGACAGCTTCGACATCTTCCAGCAGACTCCGCTCGACGACGAACCGCAGTGCACCCACCGCGTTGTGCTCCACGCACATGACCGCAGCGTAGCCGACGTAGCGGAGCGCAAAGCAGCACTGCATCTGGCTTTTGTTGGACATGGCGACGGGGGGAAAGTACTTTTCAGAGCGACAGACCCCATAGCGCAACGCCGTTGTGACAAACTCGAGCGACGGGAACTCCCTCTCAAGTGCCAGCAGGAACTCCATCATCGCCACGTGGTTGCAGCCTGCGGCGCGTGCGAAAACACAGGCGAAGAGCTCTTCAATCGCATCCTTTGCGGTGCTTTCAAGCTGGCGCTGGATCTTCTCGATCACGCGGCGGGCCTTCGCAACGTCGCCCTCTGCGCATGCACTCAACAACGCCTTCTCATGTTCATTGTCAACGTCGTTCTTGGGGACGAGCGCCTTGGCCGAGCTCTTGAAGCTGAGAGCTGATGTTGCGGTCGGGGCTCTCTTCATGGCTTCTCCGACCGGTCTCTCTTCTTCTCGAAAAGTCGCTGCTGTGTGGAGCCAAATGTCAAGGGTTGAGCTCACCAAACGACACCAAACACCTCGCCACCACTATCAGTTTCCATCTATTACCGCTTCACTTCTTCTGCTGACAACGCCTTCAGCTCTTTCACAGTCCATCCGCATTCTCATCAGGACTCGCGCGCGTCGTCGTAGATCTTGACGATGCTCGGCAGGTCGCACTTCATCTGGGTCACGGGGCACTCGCCGTGCTCCTCCACGTACCGATAAATACACGGGTAGCAAAACACGTACCCGGAGACCGACATCGCTGGGTTCACGCGCATCTGGCGGCACACGGGGCACGTCGACGGGTCGGCCGTCGAAAGCGTGAGCGCGTTGCCCGAGAACTGCGGCGGCAAGGGAGGTGGCGGAATCGGCGAGTCCGTTCCTGTCATGCGCATCTTGACCGCGACGCCTTCTTCCGAGTACATCCACTCGAGGAACTTGTAGCCGGCGATGCCCAACAGGAGCAGCACGTACGAGTGGTCCATGGTCGCCCACGACGCGCGCAGCAGCAGGCGACGCGCGCGCGTCACCAGACTGGAGCCGCTGAGCTTCGCGAGCAGCTGGTCGCGGTGCTCGCTCTGGGTCTGTCGGAACGCGGACTGCGATAGTATGGGAAGTGTGAAAACACACGTCAAATATCGATGGTACATCCAGATTGATGCAAAATGGAGAGAAACTGGTACCTCGTCGTCCGCGGTGACGCGCACGAGGATGATCTTCATGCGGCGCAGGAACGGCGAGAAATACGGCGTGTCGCCAAAGAGATAGAGCCACTGCCAGCGCGCGCATTCACAAGCGCATCACACACAGCCGGTGAGTCTCATAATCGCCACACAAACATCAATACCCCGGCAAGGTTGCTTGATTTACTCACCTGATACAAGAAGAACGTGCCTTCGTAGGCAAAGTGCGCAAACGGATACGTCTTCACGAACGCCTTCTTCAGTCGGTACAGCAGCTGCAGCTGCTTCAGGCGTCGCAGGAACACGCTCCCATTCGATTTCATCGCTGGGATAATCGCACGTCCCGAGTCATTGCTATCAAGCGAAAAGTCGTCATCCCTTTGCTCAGCTGAAGCGCGCGGCATGGATCGTGGTAACTGCTCTACCAGCGACTTGTGGTAGTTGTCCAGCTTCGCCTTCAAGTACGGCACCAGCACCTGCATGCATGCACACACAACAGCCATCGCTATCAGTATAAACCAATTGCGTTGCGTGTGCGTATCGACACATTGGCTCATGAACGCACCGCAAAGATAAGCGACTGCTTCCGCGCTCGGTCCGACAGCAGCGCCGTGGCCGCCGGCTGGCCGCTCTGCTCGGGCGCCTGGAACGTCACGCGCTTCATGCCGTAGAACTTCTCGGCCGCGAGGCTGTCGTAGCGGCTGAGGAAGTAGCGCTCCATGGCGAAGCGCAGCAGCGCGTACGACTCTTCGAAGTAGCGCACGGGCAGTGCCGCCGACACGTGCGGGTACGACTCGGTCACCGTGTGCACGAGGTACTCGATCGCCGGCTTGATGCCGCCGGCCATGCGCTCCTGCATCATGAGCTCGAAGAGCGACGGCGGCTGCGCGTCGCCCTCCAGCAGTGCGCCGCCGCCGCCGCCGAAGCCCTGCGTCTGCTCCAGGAAGAGCATGTTGCTTGTTGTAATTTTGATACTGGAGGAGACCAGGTTCAAGGCCGAAAATGGGCAATCGCGTGATGCTGCGTCAACAAGTTACGTTCGTGCAACCTTTCGAAAGGTGTTCACATTCGTGCGACACTGCGTAAACACACGCCACATTCGTCACGTCTGGATCCAGAACAAATGACAGAAAAACGCTGAGAGGCCTTTTATAATAAGTTCTGGAGAGCAAACTACTACAGATACTCTAGAAGTTTGGAAAGGGTCAGTAATTCAAGGAGCTTGAAGTTTCGATCAAGAGGGTTTCAAGGTCTTCATTCGCAGGGTTGGGACGTGAACGAGCTTTCCAGCACTTCCCCAAGAGCTCCATCCGCCATTCGCGAACCGCCCGTGCGACCGAGAGACAGAAGAGAAAGCCATGCACGCCGCCGCCAAGTCCGCCGCCCGCTCGCTCAAGCGCAGCTTCTCCACGAAAGTCAACCCTCGCGTACGTCTCCTCCAAGCTGCGCTGCAATGCGCTCGCTGTGTCCATATGCGTCCTCATGATGCTCATTAGCCTGACAATTGCTTCCCTGCACGTGCCATAACAGGATGTGGTCATTGTGAGCTACGCGCGCACGCCGATCGTGCCGTTCAACGGCTCCTTCGCGCCGCTGACCGCGCCGGAGCTCGGCGCGATCGCGAACAAGGCCGCCGTCGAGCGCGCCGGCCTGCAGCCGAACCAGATCCAGGAGGCGTACCTGGGCAACGTCGTGAGCGCTGGCATCGGCCAGGCTCCCGCGCGCCAGTCGATCCTCAAGGCCGGTTTCCCAAACTTCATCCCGTGCACGACCGTGAACAAGGTGTGTGCCTCGGGCATGAAGGCGGTCGCGATGGCAGCGCAGAGCATCATGGCGGGCAGCCAGGACATCATGCTCGCCGGTGGATTCGAGAGCATGTCGAACATCCCGTACTACCTGCCGAAGGCGCGCACGGGCTACCGCCTCGGAGACGGCAAGCTCGTGGACGGCGCGATCCATGACGGTCTCTGGGACCCGTACAACAACCAGCACATGGGTCTCTGCGGTGAGAAGTGCGCAGACGACTTTGGCTTCTCTCGCGAGGACCAGGACGCGTACGCGATCGAGAGCTACAACCGCGCGGTGCAGGCGAACGAGCGTGGCTTCTTCAAGTCCGAGATCACGCCCGTGAGCATCAAGCAGCGTCGCGGCGACGCGCTCGTGTTCACCAAGGACGAGGAACCGTTCAACACCAAGCCGGAGAAGATCCCGTCGCTGCGTCCTGCGTTCAAGAAGGACGGCAGTGTGACCGCCGCGAACGCGTCGCCACTGAACGATGGTGCTGCCGCGCTCGTCGTCATGTCCGGCGAGAAGGCGAAGGAGCTCGGCCTGACGCCTCTCGCTCGGATCCGCGGCTTTGCTGACGCTGCGCAGGACCCGCTCGAGTTCACGATCGCGCCGTCGAAGGCCGTGCCCCTGGCGCTCAACCACGCCGGTCTGCAGCTGAGCGACGTCGAGTACCACGAGATCAACGAGGCGTTCTCGGTGGTCGCGCTCGCGAACATGCGTCTCATGAACATCGCGCATGACCGCATCAACGTGAACGGCGGCGCCGTGGCGATCGGTCACCCGATCGGCATGTCCGGCGCGCGCATCGTCGGCACGCTCATCCACATCCTGCGCGAGCGCGACGCGACGATCGGCTGCGCGTCGATTTGCAACGGCGGCGGCGGCGCTGGCGCCATGGTCATTGAGCGCCTGAACTAATAACTGTTCCTGTAGCTTTGAACGCCAAGCGCTTGCACCAACCCTCATAATAATCAATACGACGAGTCATAAACACATAGACACACTCCTTGTTTCTTGCTTTAAACACACACACACACACACACTATGGACTGCCACATGCTCATCGATAACGGTGCGGTGTTCCTTATCGCAGCGTCGCGAAGATCTCGTGCAGGTTCTTGCGCAGCAGGAAGCGCTGGTCCTCCGTGAGCTCGTGGGCGTCGCACATCGTCTCGACGAACGACTCGATCTGCGGCAGCGGCACCTCGAACTCGAGCATGCTGAGCGTGAACGAGCCCAGCTGCCCGAACACGATGTTGTGCACGCGGCCCACGGCCTCTTCGCGCGACGGGAGTCCTAATAAGACATCATAGTTAGATGCTTGATTAGCACTGGTAAACCTCACTGAGCTATTCGAATATTCAGCAAGTACGTACCGTCATGCTTGGGGACTCCGCTGGGCAGGTCCTCCCACGAGACTTGCTGCGGCGTCTTCTGGAGTTCTTCCCCAATCGCCAGCAGCAGCGCCTTCTCCCAAAACTACAGACATCACGGCATCAACACAGACGCGTGTTCGATCAGACAGGACTCGCATTGTATCGCTGTAGACCGCATCAGCGTCACTCACCGCCGGATTCTTCCAGATCGCGTGCTTCTTGACTTCCTCCTGGAGGTACATGCGCGTCGCTCCTCGATTCACACCGCCGTGGTGGTGGAAATGCGTTGGCTCTGCCGACTCCGAGTGGTCGTCAGTAGCGCCACTGTCAGTTGCACTTTGGTCCGATGCCGAAGATGAAGTCGAGGTCGCTCTTGACTTCTTCTTGGCTGCCGTGGGCAAATAGAAGGTCTCGGCGAGGATCATCGCCGTCTTGGCCGCTTTCACGTCATCTTCTCGAATGCACTCGCTCAGAAAGACGTTAAAGCAGTCCACGAGTTCGTCGAAGCTGCGCTGGTCTTTGATCTTCGTCTCGAGGCTGCGCTGGCGGTTGAGGCATTTCACAAACATCGCGCGTCCGGCCTGGTTCACGACCGAGCTCTTCACGACACCGCTGTTTAGACTGGACGACGAGGCGGTTGCTGCTGTTGCTGGCTTTGCTGGCGGAGTCTCACTTGCTTCCGACGTGTCAGTGTTCCCGTCTTGAGTGATACTGGCCTCCTCTTTGACAGCATCATTAGGCGACTCCAGTGTGGCATTATCACTGTTAGCAGTGCTGTCTGGCTGTGCTGGTGTCTCAGAAATGCTCTGTTGCTGCTGCGCTTCATCGCTCTCGGCATCTTTCAGCACCTGAACTTCAGCTGGCGTGGAGAAATCGTTCGCAAAGTATCGCCGCAGTGCGAGTCCCATGGGTGTCTGAGCCAGCTCCCCGTGAGGGCTCGGCAGTGGCATCAGAGAATGCGCTGAGCCACTGATCGTGCGTGGCGCTGGCGGAGCGATCACCACGGGCTCTGCGGAGATCGCCGACATGGAGCTGCTGCGCACAAAGCTGGTGCTGCTGCTGCTCCTACCACCCGAGCGAACAGTTTCCGAGCCATGCTCGCTCTCAACGCTGCTGGCGTCGTACACGCCATTCTCGATCGAGTGGCCACGTCGCCTCGTCTGCGCCTGTTCGGTCTGCATCTTCCCCCAGTGCCAGTCGAGCAGCGCCAGTGCCTTGCCCTGGAAGTGCATGTTGTCTGGGTTGCGCCGGTTCTACAGTGTTATCAATAACAACGAAAGCCGTAGTGAGTTCTTCATGTTAGGAACCGCACATTGCATGACAGCATTGTACCTACATGGATGAGCAGCTGGATGTCCTCGGACCGGTCGACGTTCCCAATGTGCTGCTCGAGCGACGCGAGCATCTTCTCGGCGACCTTGAGCCGGTCCTTCTCGACGTGCAGAAAGCGCTGCAGACTGGACTTGAGTTGGTCCAGGCGCTCCTCCTCCGCCTTCTGGTACGCGACGCTCACCGCCATCGCCATCTCGTCGCGCGCGATGATGCGGTTGTAGAGCGCGTTCTTCGCCTGCGCCTTAACCATCTCGGCCTGCAGCTTCTCGTCCTCGCACTTGGACACGCGTGCGGACAGGCGCTGCAGCTCGAACTCTGGGACGCCGATGCCGTGAAGCGCGATGCGCTGGCGCTCTTTCGCTTCCGACAGGTCTTCCATGGCTTTCTGAAGACGCGTTGCTGCCTAATGAGCACATTTTAACATAAGCGTAGACACGTCAATGAGCAAGAGGTCGCAGCAGCGGTTAGACTCTAAAGCGCATTAAATGAACATACCTGCTTGTGCGTGCTGGAGGCCACGGCATACTCGTCGTTGACGTTCTTGATCTCGTCGCGCAGGATGCGGATGTACATCTCCGAGGCCTCCTGCAGCGACTCGAGCGGCTCGGCGACCTGCTCCTCGAGCACCTTCGCGAGCAGCAGCTGGTGGTTGCACGTGGCATCTACGAAGCTCTTGACCTCCATGAGCGCCTTGCGGATGCTCGTGCCGCTCTCCTCCAAATCTTCCAAGCTGCTCGCGTCGGGCTGCACCTGTTCATGGAGAAGACCGTGGAGCTCTTCGCTCGCGCTCCGCTCAGCGTGCGCCTTGCGCCGGAAGAACGCCACGAGCCCGTGGAGACTGCGCTTACCCTTGTCCGCGTGCTCGTAGATGTCGACGAACGGGATCTGGCAGAACGTGCGCCGCCAGTGGTTCTCGGCCCTGTCCTCGCTCGTCCACCCGCCGTCCATTATTGCGTCACGTAAGTATCCGCGAAAATGTGGTGGTCACTTCGTGCCGCATTCTTTTCTTGGGAGAAGCTCACATGAAACTATCCAATCAGATGTGACTAACCCTTCTTCAAGGTGTGCTATTGGCCAAAATGTTGAATGTCCGGTTTCCCCCATTTCCATGCTTCAACATGAAGAGCCCATTTCGAGCCAAGCACACCAAGACCAAACAACAGCTTTGGTTTTGCATGAACATCTATAGCGCCTCTTCATTACTCCTTGCTACCATCTCTCCACCACCTAACTGGTCACCACTACCTCTCGCTCTTGGTCACTGGGCTGGGCGTGGCGCTCTTCATCGTATCCCCATTTTTGCTCGTTCTCCTACATTCTCTTCAGTCTCTGGGGTCTTCTTCTTCTTCCTCCTCAAACTTCGTTCGTCTTCTTCTTCTTCTTCTTGTCTCGCTTTGCATACTTGCGCGCTCGCTCTCCCGCTGTAACTAACTAGGCACTATCAACTACTGGACTATTACTACCAACCTACCTCCTAATACCTGCTTCTCACCAGCTCTACGCAGCTCAAGGTGTTTGTTCGCCCCCGCATTTGATCTCGTTCATCACAACCCGAAGACGCTAGGGATGCTTGTAGCTCTTGGTTGGACACTTGGATGCTGCACATTAGTATCGATCTCGCTTGGACTGGGTCGGGGACACGCCATCTTGGACGTTCGCGACTCGGGGTCTTCTCGGACGAATCCCAATGCTAAACACCGTTGTGCCCTGCGCCGAGCCTTCAGCATCTGTGCGCCTTGGGTTGGGATTGGGATTCTTTCGTCAATCGCTGGGGGGTTCCCTCACTCTCTGTCTATCTGTAGTGGCGCTGGTAATCTGCAGGAGTCGGTGGGAGTGCGAAATCTAGGCGCTGCTTCTTCTCCAGGTTGTCGTCTGGGCCAAGGTTCGAGTCGCCAATGATGCTCTCGAATGAAGTGTCCAGCGGGAGCTCAGGCTCCTGTTGCGGCAAGTACTCTGGCTGCAGGAAGCCGCCTAGCGAGCTGTAGGACGAGCCACCACGCATCCCCAAGCCGCCTCGTCCGAAGCGACCGACTCCAGTCGAACCGTTGCTGCCAAAGCCGCCGTTGCCGTTCATGCCCATCATGCCGTTGCTGCTTCCAAAGCCGTTGCTGTTCATGCCGTGGCCGTTGCTGGGCACATACTCTGGCGGGTTCCAGGCGCTCTCTCCCATCGACGACGACATTCCGCTCGAGTTCATACCCTGGGTTGAGAACATCGGGAAGAACGACGGCGACGATGGCGAGCGCGACGACGACTGCGCGTCCTGGTTCTGCTGCTGCAGGCTCGGCCACGCTTGATCCCACGGCGCAGCCTGCCACGAAAGCTGCGACTCCTCTGCGTCTGCTCTAGAGAGGTAGCTCGAGTCCGACTGGGCAAGGAACGGGACGTCCGACGCGGCCGATGGCTGAGGTGGAGCTGCTGGCGACAGGTTCCACTGCTCGATCACTGGGTCTGCGAGTGGACTCATGGACGACGACACGAGCGGCGAGTAGCGTCCGTCCAAGAGTCGGCTTGGGGACTCGAGTGACGACGAGACCGACGAAGTGGCGCTGTTGTCGCCGAGCGCGAGGCTCGAGAGTGCGTCTGCCACGCCGTCGGTCGGGTAGCTCTCTCCACTAACACTATTGGAGGAGGAGGCCACGTCGCTCTGCGACAAAGTCGGCGCTGCCAGTGACGACGACGGAGAGGGCTTTGGAATCCCACGACCACCGTAACGAACAGCGGCCGCATACCCCACGAGCGTGCCGTTGACTAACAGGCTCGCGGCGGCAGCGGCTGCTGCGGACGAAGAAGACGCAGAACTGGCGACTCCGTTCGACCTCGATGGAGTGCCTGGGACGGACTGCGCAGTCGTCGCAGTGGAGCTCACGCTCACGTCTTCGAGACTGCAGACCGATCCCGGCCCGGTCGTGCCACTGAACGACCCCGCACGCGATGACACGGATCGCGCTGGGGGCACATCCGTTCTCGGCACCGCGCGCTTGACCTCGACCTACAATTTGTAAGACAAAAAGCACGTTAGCGAACCAAATTCTCTCCAAACTCGCCCCAGATTCCTCACCAAGTTCAATCAACATACCGATTTGCCGTCGATCACGTGGTTGAGCTCCTGGAGCACCAGGTCCACGCTGTTCTCGCTCTCGAAGATGACGAATCCAAAGCCGCGCGACTTGTTCGTCTCGCGGTTGAACATCACTTCGGCTGACACCACCTTGCCGTACTGCGCAAAGTACTTCTTGAAGTCCGCTGTTTGCACAAATACGAGCAGATCCAAATTGTCAAAGCTTGACTAAATGGCAATTGTGCCCAGCACAGGAGGGAAAAACGCATTGCGTACCATCTTTTGTCTCGTAGTGAAGGCCGCCGACGAAGATCTTCTTTGTCGCGCCGATGCTGTTGCTGTTGTTCATGCCGAGGTTGCTGGGTATTAAGCCGCTGCTCATGGTTCTGCTCAGCGAGTTGATGCCGCCGCTACCGCTGCTGCCCAAGTCACGCGCACTCTCTGCACGTGGCACCGCTCGCTTTGCTTCAACCTGCGAGTGTGTAAAGCAACACGTGAGTGTAACGTACAGTCATAGGAGAGCCGTGGCACACTGCCAGGATGCCTAACTGCCACGCACCCTACGACTGTCTAAGATGTGATTCGGCTGCGCCAGCGCTCGGTCGACGCATGACGGATCCGCGTACGTGATGAAGCCGAAGCCGCGGGACCGCCGCGAGATCGGGTCTTTCATCACGACCGCGTCTGTCACGGCGCCATAGGCACCGAAATACGAGCGCAGCTTGTCTACAGGAGGGCAGGAAGCACACACAAGAGAGATCAAAATGATCAGCACTTCTCCGTCGACCACCGCACACGCAAAATAACATAACATACCGTCTGTGGTCTCGTACGAAAGCCCGCCGATGAAGATTTTCCTGTTTGGACGACAGCACATGAACGTATACACAAGCACAACCGTTAGCGCTTCATCGCTCACCCGTGTGCCCTGCGCCGCATGAGGACGCACCCTAACTTTGCCGATGAGTCAGTCATTCTGCTGCGCTTGTTCTCTCGAGTCACGCCGTCGTGCCTTTTTCCCGTATCTTCCTCGTTTGCTTGCTTGATGCGTCTGCCGCTTCTTGCTAAGGTTCTCTCTCGCCTTCTCGAACGAACGCCGATCCGCCAGGAGCTACCGAACGAACAACCGAACTCGAATGCGATACCGCGCGTCGCCTCTTGTGCGTGTTCTCCTTATCAGTCGCGCGTACTGCGTTCGCGTGGTAGTGCTCGCTCGTAGAGACTGTTGCTGCTTGCGCGGGTCTCTTGTCGCGCGCGTGGCGTTCTCTTGCGCTGGAAAGAGAGAGAGTCTGTCTGTCTGTCTGTCTGCCTGCCTGCTCGGAGAGCCGCGGTCCTTGGTAGTTGCTGCGGATCCGAGGGAGCGCGCGCGGGATGCGGTTTGCTGTAGTACACGCCGAGAGAGAGAGAGAGAGAGAAATAAGTCGCTCGCTCGCTCGCTGTCGTTCGTGCGTGTCGTGTGTCGTTCCGTCGGAGCGGGCGAGCCGTGTCTGTCTGCTGCTTACTTCTTGCCTGCTTACTTCTCGCCTCCTCTCTCTGGGGATGGCCGCGTCAGAGTATCTCGAAGTCCGAAACGGGTCTTGAGCGAAACCCGTCCGACCACTTTTACATACAGATTTGCAGTCAACATTCACGTAGCCCAAAACCCCGACCCGCACACACACACACACACACACACCTTCGCAAGGGGAGAAGAAGCAAAAGCTGAAGGGAGGAGCGGTGTGTCATCAAGCGAGCGAGCGAAAGCAACCGAACAAAACAAACGCAAAACTGCGAAATGGATAGTGGGTGAAGGGAAGGCTTTGAACGAGGCAGGCGGCCATGCCATGGCACGGCGTCATCCTGGGCACGAGCCAGTGTGCTGTCACGCGACGGATGAAAACGGTGGGGGGCACGTGAGAGCCGAGGGGGTTAGCGTCTCACTTGCAGGCAGGCAGGCAGGCAGGCAAGGCGTTGCCTGGCTTGAAGCGCCATTTCAGGTCTTGCCGCTGGCCCGGACTCGTAATCTTTTGCGGGCTGGTATTGCGCATCCAAGGAGGTTTCAGTCGCCACTTCATCATTCGGACTGTGACGTCGCGCCTCCCCAGATTCGCTCATGCAGAGCCGTGTTCCAGTGAATAGGAGACCGCCCACTATTGAAGCAGTTTGAAGCCCTACACCTTCTGAGCAGTTCGATTATCGGCTTTGACATCGCCAACTGACACAACTGTGTGTGCGCCACATCGTTGACATTTCCGAGCACGAGAAGAAACGCTCGAAACTCGGCATCGCGTTTAGCAGCTGAAGTATGCATGTTGTATGCCAGCGACGAGAAGCACTTTTGACAGTTTTGAGCGACTGGAAACAAGGAGCTGTTTCTGCTCCTTATTATACAGCTCACGCGCTTTTCGACCTCTATAATGTCCATCTTAGTGACGGTCTCTCGAAACCGGAGCTCTCTTGCTCGTCCCCCCTTCGAATTGTGAGCCGTTGGCGTGTCCCTGCTGTTCTGTCGGTCTTGACGCAGAAGCCACCACCACCTTGACCAAGCACCAAACGACGAACCTCAGCCCCTCGCTCAACGCAGCAGCAGAGACAGCGAATTTCGGAGGTGCGCCCACTCACGTAACAACTGAAGCACTACTACGATGGTCTCGACGCTCCTCATGCTGCGCCAGCAGGCGGCGCGCTACTCGGCCGCCACGCGCGCGCTCAGCACCAGCGCCGCCGCCAGCAAGCCGCTGAGCGACATGCTGCGCGAGCTCAAGGCGAGCGAGCACTTTGACCTGATCGTGATCGGCAGCGGGCCGGCGGGCCAAAAGTGCGCGATCGACCACGCCAAGCACGGCAAGACCGTCGCGGTCATCGACAAGCGCGACATGCTCGGCGGCGTCTGCATCCACACGGGCACCGTGCCATCCAAGGTACCGTGGTCGAACATTGCGTTCTTGGCATGTTGCTTCCTGGTTACTGAGCGATGAGACTGATGGCGGCTTGATTCGTTGTGCTTTTATGGTGACAGACGTTTCGCGAAGCCACGCTGCACCTGACGGCGTACCGCCACCGCAGCTTCTACGAGGGGCAGTCGACGCCCACGAAGCGCTTCGGCATCGAAGACATCCTGCAGCGCGTGAAGAAAGTGGAGCACGCCGAGACGGACATCACGCGCCACCAGCTGCTGCGCAACAACATCGAGCTGATCAACGGCACGGCGCGCTTCCTGCCGGACGTCGGCAAGAACATGGTCGCCGTGCTCTCGAACGACAGCTACACGACCGCGACGGACGCCAAGCGCCACTCGAGCGCCGACATCTGCAAGAGGTAACCGAGTTTATTCAGAAAATGGCTTGCTTGGTGCCTTGATAGCGTGAGTGGCTCACAGTAGTAATGCTTTGTATGACTGCAGAGTGTTGACGGCCGACAAGTTCCTCATCGCTGTCGGCACGCGTCCAGCGAGACGCCCGGACATCCCGTTCGACGGCGAGACGATCTTCGACAGCGACCAGCTGCTCTGGGGCGGCGTGAAGAGCGTGCCGAAGCGCCTGATCGTCGTGGGCGCGGGCGTCATCGGCATGGAGTACGCGTCGATGATGAGCATCATCCCGGGCATGGAGGTGACGATCATCGACGGCCGCAAGGAGATTCTGGACATGGCCGACCGCGAGGTCTCGGAGGCGCTCTGCTACTCGATGCGCCAGACGGGCGCGCGCTTCTTCGTGGAAGAGACGATCAAGAGCGTCGAGAAGGCCGAGAGCGGCGAAGTGATCGTGCATCTGAACAGCGGCAAGACGCTCGTGGGCGACGGTCTGCTCTACACGCTCGGCCGCCAGGGCAACACGGAGGGGCTCAACCTCGGCGCCGTAGGCCTCGAGGCCGACAAGCGCGGCCTCATCCAAGTCGACGACGACTTCCAGACCGCTGTGCCTCATATGTACGGCTCGAAAATTGACTGGCTGGTGGTGCTGAGCGGACATTGTGCGAACTGGTGGTCTGAACTGTTTGCTATTGTTGTTGTCTGGATGTCTGAACAGTTATGCGGCCGGAGACTGCATTGGCTTCCCCGCGCTCGCGTCGACGTCGATGGAGCAGGGCCGCTTGGCGTCCGTGCACATGCGCACGGCCAAGCCGACGAATAAGAAGGGCGACTCGGAGACCGAGTCGACGGACCCGGCATACATACGCACGCGCATGCGCTCCGGCGAGGTCTTCCCATTCGGGATCTACACGATCCCGGAGATCTCGATGGTCGGCAAGAACGAGCAGCAGCTCACGAGCCAGAACGTCCCGTACGAGGTGGGTATCGCGCGCTACGAGGAGCTCGCCAAGGGCCAGATGCTCGGCGGCGTCCCGGGTTTCCTCAAGATCATCTTCTGCCCCAAGACGCTCCAGGTGCTCGGCGTCCACGCGATCGGCGAAGGCGCGACCGAGATCATCCACATCGGTCAGGTCGTCATGTCCACCGGTGGCACGATCGAGTACTTCCGGAATGCCGTGTTCAACTACCCGACGCTCGCCGAGGCGTACCGCGTCGCGGCGCTCAACGGCCTGCGCAAGGTCGAGAGCTTCCGAAAGTAAATCAAAACAAAACCCATTCAGAGATGATCGCGGTCCTTTGGATTTGGATCACGGCGACGAAAGCTGGACGAACCCAAGTGGATCTCCGTCATGGTCTCATGAGAAAAGAAGAAAGGCAGAAAGCACACCTTGTAAGTAGCACACAGTTGATACAAACAAAACACACACACACGCACACACACAAACCATTCCACGACCACTGTTGTTGTGGCGATGAGAGAGATCATTTATTGGAGAGTGCTCCTTGATTCAGCTTGTTATGGTTTTGGTTGAAACGACCGGCAACAGACGCCTTGAGAGGGCGGATCAAGCAGAGTGAAGATCGACGGCGGGTGTGTTTTGATGGGGGCAGCGAAGAGCAAGGCGGGCGAGAGAGAGAGCGACCTGAGCGAGGAGCAACTTGAAGAGATCCGCATGCTCACCTCTCGTGCGTAGGCGACGGCTGTGTCGTATGTTGGAGAGCTAGTGGTTTCTCACATGCCTGCGTGACTTGTGCGCGTCTGCTGCTCGCAGTGCCTGTAAAAGAGATTCTGCACATCCGAAGGAAGTATCGAGCGATTGCGCAGCACGAAGACATGACGAGAGACGAGTTCTACACTCTGCCAGGTTGTTCCAGTCGTAGGATACAGGCAATAGCTGGTGCTGATGTGATTTTATAAATCTGACTGACTCTGGTTGTATCGCGTGGCTGGCTGTAGCGATCGCTGTGAATCCGCTCCGAGACCGCTTGTTCGCGAGTCTCGAGCTCTCTGAAACGAAAACCATTCCGTTTGCGGTACGGACACATCCGATACGGTCACACCCAGCCTACCATTTCAGTGCTATCACCGAGTTTGCGATTTTCGGAGTACCGGTACTCCAGTCAGCGATTTCTCAACAACTGCTGGAAATCGCTTTTTGCTGGGCAGGAGTTCGCCAAGTTCGTCTCGACTTTCAGCTACCACAGCTCCCAAGAGGCCAAGCGCCGAGGCGAGTCCACCTCTGATCACTCCCAACTTGCTATTTAACGATTTCTGACGATTTCTGGCTACTGTCTCTCTCTAGAGGCCTTCCGCATCCACGACTTCGACGGCGATGGCAAAATCTCGCGCGCCGACCTGCGCTCGTACCTGGACATCGTCTACCAGAAGACCGCCGAGGACGACGTCGACCCGGAGGCCGCAGAGAAGAGTCACCACGAGGTACAGTAAGAAACACTGTGATTGCTACGCATTGCCTTCGGCTCTAAGGCTTCGTTCTTCGTTGAGAGCAACCCACCACCACCATCTTGCTCGAGCAGGTGCTGGAGTTGTTGATCTCGCGGATCATGGAGGAGGCGTCGTCGGACCCGGCCATGGAGGTGTTGTTCTACGAAGACTTTGTCAAGGTAGTGGGTGCATTTCAATGACTCTTGCGAGTAAGTGCTGTAAACTCCATCATTGCCTGCCGGGGAGAGCTCAGAATGTGTTGCTGTCGCCTCAGGTGATCCAGTCCACGGACTTTGAGAGCCGCCTCGTGCTCCAATTCTGAGCGAATTGCGTACTTCGAAGCTCTCCGCTCGAGAGCCCGGGAGTGGTCTGGGGTTCAAAGCTTGCACGATGCGCTCGGGTTTGTACTCTCGAGCGCTCATCTCGGTGTCCATGAACCGAGGAGCACGCTGAAGCCGGAAATCGAGTTTCGGGCATCACGAGTTCCAGCCCGCCCAGTCGCCGCTTGAGCGAGCCCAAACAAAAAGCCGAACAACCGGTCGCCTGGATTTTTCGCACTTGCAATTTGTGTGGGTGCCAAGTTTAGCAGCCCTAGCCCGCCCAATTTGTGAGTGAGCCAAAAAGAACGCACGCACAAAAGCGCTTTCGGAACTGTCTTTCCGCCCTCTGATTCCTTTCCCTTTTGCTTTTGTATGGCGCGATGCAAAAGAACAACAACAAGGCATTGTGCGCGTTCTGGGGGGCGACTGAACGCGACCGACCGAACGCAAGCAAGCAAGCAAAGGCAACCAACACACAGACGCAGACAGACAGAGAGACAGAAAGACAGAGAGAGAGCGATGCCGCAGGACATGCGCTCAGGCCACATGGACGACGGCCATGTCGCCATCCCCGTGGACGGCGCGCCGCTGCTGTCCACGGAAGCCACCGGCTACGACAAGCTCACGACGCCCAGCGGCGGCCAGGACTCGCCCAATGGTTCGCACCACAGCAGCAGCCACAGCAGCAGCCGCCACCTGCAGCAGCAGCAGCAACAGCAGCAACAGCAGCAGCAGCAGCTGCAGGAGAACGAGGAGACCACGAGCGACCTCATGCACGGCATCAACTCGTTCTGGGCGATCGTCTTCCCCGTCTGCATGACCATGGTCATCGCGAGCGTCGTCGTCGTCAACTACCGCAACTCGAGCATCGAGGCGTCCATGCAGTACGTTTGATTGGTTCGGTCGCCTGTTGGACATGGCTTGTTTGTCCGGACGGTGGGAATGCTAATTTACTATGTGTGCTTCTATATAGGACGTACCTGGTCTACGGCTCGTCGGACTCGAATGGCGGCGGCGCGGAGCAGATCGGCATGTCACTGATCAACGCACTGGTGATCATCGGCGCGATCGCCGTGTTGACGTTCGGCATGGCGCTGCTCTACAAGTACAACTGCATGAAGGTACGAGTATGATGTCTTATTGTACTCAGCTCTATCAGCCTCTGCCACTGAAGCTTCTTCTGTGTGTATCTTTTCTATTTGAAAACAGTTCCTGGGCGGGTACATCATGTTCGCGTCGACGGCGATCCTGAGTTTTGTTGGCGGCCAGCTCGTCGACTCGATCGTGAACGACCAGTTCGGTTGGGCGGTGGACTGGATCACGTTCCTCTTCGTCATGATCAACTTCGGCTTCGTCGGCGTCATCTCGATCTTCTACCAGAAGGGGACGCCCAAGTTCGTCCAGAACGGCTACCTCGTGCTCGTCAGCGTCATTCTGGCGTGGGAGTTCTCCATGTGGCCAGAGGTAAGCAGCATTGGTCCTGGGAATTGTGTGAGGGCTGGACGTGCACTGACACATGTTATTGTCTATGCTGTTGCTGTTCAAAACTCCCAGTGGACAACCATTGTCTTCTGCTTCATGTTTGCAGTGTATGATCTCTGCGCTGTGCTGACGCCGTGCGGCCCGCTGAAGTGCTTGATCGGCCTGATCCAGGAGAAGCAAGCCCCACTTCCAGGTCTCCTCTACGAAGCGGACGTGCGCGATGGCGTCACGAACCAGCCTCGTCAGAACGCTGCTGCAGCTGGTGCGGCTACAACTGTGGCTGCGACTGCCGCTGTGGCTTCGACTACGAGAACAAGCAACAACAGCTCAAGCCAGAGCAGCAGCAACAACCCTCCTGCCGCGAGAAAGGACCCACAGCGCAGCTCGTCTTCGACCGCATCCGACTCGTCCCGCCCATCCGGAAACACCAGCAACAACAACCGAGCCCCGCGTCCGCTTCGCCCGCTGCCTCCTGCCCCAGCCGCGTCCGTCCCCGAGAACTTCAACCGCCCTCGCAACGTGCTGGAGTCGGACTTCACGACCTACGAGTGCGAGACCCTGGAGGCGCTGATCGAGTTGCTGAGCCAGTTCTACCGCACGTTCAGCCCCGAGGATGTGTGGAAGGCGCCGCAGGTTGCGGAGAAGTTCTTCCCGACGCAGGACCGCCTGTGGCTCCTGATCTTCCACAAGTACCGCGTGTGCTCGTGCTCGATGGACATGCCGTGCACTGTCCAGGCTCGCCAGGACGCGAAGGCGGCCCGCCGTGCGGCTGAGGAAGATGACGAAGGTCTGTCTCCACGATCTTCTTTTTCTTTTATAGGAAATCTGGCATTGTGTGCTGACAGTTTGACTTGTTGTTTTTATGCGCTACAGACAAGACCATCAAGCTCGGCTTGGGTGACTTCATCTTCTACAGTGTGCTCGTCGGCCGTGCCGCCATCTACGACTTCTCAACGTTCGCCGCGACCTTCATTTGCATCGTGATGGTACGCATTTGCGCATTCTTTTGTAGGAAAGTCGTTTCCCTTGGTTGATCTGACCTGATGTCTCTGCTTCTTTGCATCAATAGGGCCTGGGAGGCACGCTGTTCCTGCTTGCCGTGCTCCACAAAGCGCTGCCGGCGCTGCCGATTTCGATTTTCCTGGCCACGTTCTTCTACTTCTGGACGTACTACCTGTTTGTGGACTTCTGCGACTTCATGATGGTCTTCCCTGCTGCCGTCTAATGCGCCTAGAGAACGGCGACATCACGCCGCCGGTTGAGCGACGAGAAGCGCGCTCGCAGAGCGTTTCTCGAAACCTTTTATCGCGAGCGGCTTCTGTGCTGTGGTGGAGATCCCTGTAGACCAGCCAGAGACAGAGCAGTGCAAACGTTCGCTCCGCAGACTATTTAGGCAGTGCTACTGATACGCGAGGAAGAAGAGAGAAACAAGTGTCGACGGTTGTGTTGCGTTTGTTTGAGCAGTTCACTTGGCTTTGGTTTTCGAGCTTGCGTTCGTCCCGCCGATGGTCTCTCTCATGAATTGTGGACGAGATCGAGATCGCAACAATTGAGTGACGGACAGTCAAATGTCCAAACCGGTTTGGACATCGAATGTTTATGGCTCGGAAAACGGCATTTGAAGAAACCCACGTCCAAACCGTTAATGAACTGAACCGGCTGGACAAGCCTTTCTTCACATGGCTTTTTCCGAGCCATAAGAATCCGATGTCCATCCCGGTCACAACGGCTAAAGCACGGCTGGGCGATGGAACGTGACTTGACTACCGGATCAACAGAATATATTTTGCTGATCCGGTAGTCACAGCTCCGCTGAACGCAATTGAAGGCCCAAACATCGACGAGAAGCGCGCACTCGTGGACCCCTCTCACTCTCTCTCTGTCTGGCTGGCTGGCTGGCTGTCTGTCTGCGCAGAGGAAGAAGGAGGCTGACGATCAGCAGAGCAACACGCACGAGCCCCGCGTCTCTTCCCTCTCTACCAGCCAGCGTACTTGTGGCCATAGCAACGCGGACGCGACCGCCAGGAGAAAGATGAACCGCATTCTGCAAAAGTTCGTTGGCGACGCGTCATCGTCGGCGTCCAGCTCTGCTTCCCTGCAGCGGCAGACGAGCAACGGCCGCACCCCCGCGTCCACAGGCAACATGAGCAGCGGTGGCGCCAACTGGGTGTCGGCCAGCTACCACGGCCAGACGCAGGCGCAGAGCTATCAGTACGCGACCCAGTCCCAGCAGCAGCAGTACTATGGACAACAGCAGCAGCCAGTGTCGGACGGAGGCGGCTACGGGTACCACAGCCAGCAGGAGTATGGCCATCACCAGCAGCAAGGATACGTGGCGACGAACAGCCAGGGCCAGTACCTCGACGAGATCCCGCTGTCGTCGCCGCCGGCGAATGCCAAGCCCGACGCAGCCACGCTCTTCAGCGACGCGCACTATCCGCAGCAACAACAGCAGTCGTACTATGGCTATGACGGATACAATGTCCAGCAGCAGCAGCAGCTCCCGGCCGTTGCGGACTCGCTCTTCCAGAGTTCGCACTCCGTCACCAGCAGCGGGAGCGCGCCGCCGCGCTCTGCATCCGGCAGCCCCGACCCGTTCGCTCAGCCGCCGCGTTCGTCTTCGAGCTCGCGTAGTGGCTCGGGATTTGGCCATTTCCAGGAATCCGCGCCCAATGACCCGTTCGCGATGAGTGGCGCGTCGCTGTCGTTTACAACATCGGCCAGCTCAACGTCGCTGAACGCATTCGAGCAGCAGCAGTCGCCGTTCCATGCGCAGCAGCAGCAGGAGCCAGTGGCGTCGCTCTCGCGATCCACGCCTGGCTCAGCGTCGGATCTGTTTGCGAACCCGCCGCCGTCGACCACGCCCTCGTACGACGGCTTTGACCAGCAGCAGCAGAGTGCGTTCGGTAATGAGAGCCACGACAATACTGCTACGCTTACGACATCCAGATCTGCTGCTGACCTCTTCGCCTCGGCTGCACCGGGAACTCCAGGTTTCTATGATGGGTTCGCGCAGCAGAGCGACAACAGCGGATGGGATTCAGCGGCGGCTCCTTCAGAAGCACCAGCAAGTGCGGATCTCTTTGCGAGTGCTGCGCCAGTGGAAGTCTCGTCTCCAAGCCCCTTCGATAGCTTTGCGCAGCACCATCACCAGGCTCACGACTATTACGCTACATCATCTGAATCAGCCAGCCCCTTTGGAGAGAGCAGTACCGCCAGCGTCGACCCGTTCGCAAACCCGCTGGAGTCTACCGCGAGCTCTTCTCACAGCAACGGTTTCTCCCAGCAAAATGACTCGGTCGGTGTGGACAATATCGACCCATTCGCGAGCTCCAGCCAGTCGTTTGCGAACTCGAACAACAGCTTTGAGCAGCACTTTGAGCAGCCGCAGCAGCAGCACCAGTACTACGCCAGCAACCAAGAACTCGGTCCGTTCGGGAACTCGACGGGCGCTACTTCTTCCGAGTACGACCAAGCTGACCCGTTCGCTGAGATGCAACCAGAGCCTGAGTATGCGAACCACTATCAGAGCGAGCCAGTGGATCCGTTTGCACAGCAGCCAACAGTGTCAACCGGTTTCGGGTACCACGTCCAGGATCAATCGGCTACTGCTGATGCTGCGCCTCCGGTCTCGCTGAGCCCAACGCAGGTGAACGACTTCTTCTCAGACGCACCTCCGAGTGCCATCAGCCTCTTCAGCAGCCAGTCGACGGAGTCAGTGGCCAAGTCTCCACGCCCACCACTCTCTCCAAAGAAATCGGCTACTACTGCTTTAGAGCCGAACGGACTCGGATTCTCTCCAAGAAAACCAGCTTTCAGCGATCATGAGCCGACAGCAATACCGGCAGCGCCAACAGCTTTCACCACCACCACTATTACCAAGAAGGAACAGGAGCCGACGGACCCAGTCGCTGCTGCTGCTGATGATGAAGACGAAGCAGAGGCACTCGCGCTCCAGCTCAAGAAGACAACACTGGACGACTCGCACAAGCTCGTGGAGATGTACAAACACATGGCTGAGCGCCTCGAGGGCGAGAAGAACGAGCTGCTCAAGGTGCTCGCCGACCAAGCCGACCAGTTTTACCAGATGCAGGAGTACATCGCGTCCCTCGAGCAGGAGTTGGCAGCGCATCGGAGCAACGGCGGGAAATGAACGAGCGATGCATTGCAAGCGGAACGAATACAATGAGGAGGAACAAGGAAAGAGCAGCAAGGGAAATCGGATACGTGTTGCCATTTTGCAGTCACAGTATGTGTCGAGTTGGTGCGATTGTGTGTTCTATGGATGCATGACAAGTGGGATCGCCGATTGCCGAGGACACTCAATGCCCAAGTGTTGCTTGAGCTCGACAACTAACCATCTCTCAGCATTCACAGCGCTGGAAGCCTGGACCACTCGACATCAAGACAAGGCCAGCACGTCATTAGTGTGCGCATCGACTTGGACTTTCAAGATCAAGGCCGAGGGCATTCGTTTCGAAACCAGCCAGCCACTAGTTGCACGCTCTCGCATCTCGGGCTCGTTGAAAATAGCCGCCTCATGTGAACAAAATAGATTCTCTCATCTCGTTCGCAGTCGTCGGGTCATCAAGCCGCTCGGGAACTCTCTCTCTCTTCTTTGGTGACTGCTTGTCAGCAGCAGACAATGGAGACGGTGAGCCCGACTGCGCTGTGAGAACGTAGTCACCCGAGTCACTCCTGCACTTCAAGCCTCGTGGGAACAAAATGGCGCATTCTCACCACCAGGCGAGCGCGTTCCAGATGCCGTCGTACACGTCGCACACGTCTCGAGGTCCAGGCGCAACTGGGTCTCCAGGCAGATCAAAGAAGCACAACTTCGCAAATGGCGACTTCACGACGTCCGCATCGCCAGGGAAGCACTCCCGTACAAGCAAGCCAGCTCACATGGACAGCGACCAGAGTCTCCTGGAGATGCTCAGCTCGACCGTGGCATGCCTCAAGCAGAAGCACATGGACCTCGAGGCGCTCGGGTGTCTCGAGCAGAGCCTCTGGCTCAAAAGACGCATGTTTGGCGTCGACAACTCGGTCGTGCAGCGCGCGCTCAACGAAGTTGTGCTCAGCTACAACTCGGTCGCGATGCAGTACCTGGCGCAGGCGCAGTTCGACCAGTGCCTCGCGATGCTGCGCAAGGCCGAGGCGATCACGGCGCCCGGGAATTTCAAGAAGTGCCAGTCGCTGCAGATTCTGACGTTCAACAACATCGGCTGCTGCTACCGGAAGCTCGGGAAGCTCAAGTCCGCGCTCAAGTACCTGAAGGAGGCCGCGCAGATCGGCTCGACGTGCGCACACGTGAAGAATCTGTCGATCACGCACCTCAACCTGTGTGCGATCCAGTCGCAGCTCGGAAGGCACGACCTGGCGCTCGAGCACGCCCAGGCCGCGATCTTTCACACCCAGGAGGAGCTCGTGAGCATGGAGGCGCGCAGCTACGATAGCGACCGCCGTGAGGAAGATTGTGACGACGACAGTGTCGGAAATGGAGGTGACAGTGGCTCAGCATCGTCGGACGTGCTGGATGCCAAGTCCCGTGAGGAAAAGATTATCTCGCTCGCGGTCGCGTACCACAATCTCGCAGTCGAGCTCGAGTTCAATGGGAGAGGGGAGGCGAGTCTTCAGTGGTACAAGAAGGCGCTGCAGCTCGTGTGGAAGTACCGCGAGTCGAATGCCGCGCTTTGTGGCTCGTTTAAGAAGATCTTCATGGACGCCAAGAAGAAACAGGAGATGCAGCGCACTGGTGGTTGTGGGAATGGAGATAGTAGTGGCTCGAGCCGCTCGGGGGCTCACACTAACAGCAGACTGCCACAGTCAGTGGCGTCTCGCTCGTCGAATGCGTTCAGCGGTGACAGGAGGAAGCCCATGGCTGCGCGACCAAAGTCTGCTCACCACACATCATCATCTCGCAATGGCTCAAGTGGCGGGGGATTCAGTGGACGAGCTGCAGCGGCCGCGGGCGATCTGTCGTACAGTGCGAACGTCGCGTCGCAGTGCTACAAGCCCGTGAAGCCTTCATCTGCTGGTCTGCAGTACGCATCTCCGCCGAAATCGACAGCAGCAAATACACGAAGAGGGCTTGGTGTCCAATCAAAGGCGACACTGCGCCAGTCGTCATCAGCTTCTACTGCCAGCAGCGGCAGCGGCACCCGCCAGCGACCCATGTCAGCCTCAGCAGCGAGGTCATCATCAAGCACGAGGGATAGCGGCGGTGGTGGGGCTGCAGACGACTTGGGGCCGAGCATCGAAGCCCACTGGAGGAAACTTGAGCGTGAGTTCTCGATCGAGAGCGCAAATCCTACTTCGGCTACTTCAGCCAACACAAGCAGCAACAGTATGAGAAACGGTGGACAGCACCAGTCTCGAGCTGCAGCACCGGCGGTGAAGCGGCCGCAAAGCGCTCGACCGACGACGCGTTCGACTATGGGAAAGCAGCAGCGACCCAGCCTGAACCAGTTTGACGATGGAAATGGCAGTCTCTGTGGCATTGAAGATGATGATAACGGCTGCGGAGTCCTTGACGACGATGAACCCAGTGAGAATGAGGAAATGGGCGATGAAGATCTGGAGGACCTGGACAAGAGCGACGAGTTTGAGGACCTTCTGCTACGCCGTGACGATAAACAGCAGCAGCAAACCTCGCAAAGAGGGTCTCCGGTGCGATGGGAGAGCTCCCAGAAACCCAGGACAGAGACTGAGCAACAGTCAGTAGACGCTCAGCAATTTGCAGGACGAGGTCATCGACATCGCCAAGCGCTGGAGGAAGCCCGAACGAAGAAGCCGAAGACGAGTGCATTTGCTAGTTCCGAGCGACCAGCAACTGATGCCTCATCGCAGGAGAGTGATAGTAGGCCCTCGGTATCGTGTGATGGGGACGAGAGCGACCTGCCTAACCAACGGGTGAGCCACATGGAGTACTTGCGGAGGATGAAGCGCCTGGCAGAGAACATCAAGGACGACCTGACGGGGACTTCAGCACCACCAGTATCAGTAGCACCGATGGCGAGCAGGTCAGATTCAGGTTCAGCACCGCAACCGCGGAAAGTGCCACCGCGTCCAGCTCCTGTCACCACAACAAACTCAGCTACATCCCAGGCGATGCCGAGTGATGCAGACACGATCGTAACGCCACGTGGCTCGACGAGCAAAGTTCGCGAGCGACTCGAGAGCGTTCGAAGAGACTCTTTCCACACGCTGCCCAAGTATGATGGAATTGAAGACGATGACCAGCGTGGCGCACTGGCTGTGAAGGACAATGCTGCGGGCAACTCAATCGCGAAGAGCTCCGCCACAGCAAGGCAAGAGTTCGTCGAGATTGTCGACAGCACCAGCAACCATTGCTATACAACCGAGTTGGCTGTGCATGTTGCTGAACACGAGCTGATCCGCACGGCGGCAGCAAAGCGCATCCAGGCGTTCCTACGTGGAGAACGAGCGCGCGCTGAAGCTCAAAAGCGACGACAGGTAAGCTTTCATGAGCTGGCCATTGTCCACATATCCAGTCTCATCCCACAATTGTGCTTCGTGTTTCGTTATCTGACAGCAACTGCGAGAGCACGAGGCCGCGCTCCAGATCCAGCTTCACGCCAAGCAGTTTGCCCAGCACGCCTGGGAAAAGCGCCTGGAAGACGAGGGAGAGTTGCTTGTTCGCGCGCAACAGGAAGAGATCGAAAACCTGGCAGCGAGCACGATTCAGCAGCTCTACAAGAAGAAGAAGTTTCTGATCAGTGACGACAGCCACAGCTTTGCTCAGTCTACTCTAAACCTCCCCACAGAGGCCTCGACACAAGTCAACAACCTACCAAGACGGCAGAGTGAGCCACGTGCGATCGGTGAGTCCCCACAGCAGCAACAGCAGCGAGCTCCCGACTCCAATCGCCGACGAGACTCGGCTGCAATTGTGATCCAGGCCACGATGAAAGGCTTCGTCACGCGCGAAGTGGTGGCGGAGCACCGCGCGGCGCAGCTGAGTCGCCAGTACGTCGAGCGCAAGCACATGGAGGTCGCCTTGGACCACGCGGTAAGCAACATTTTACAATGTAATCGTGACGTTCGATTGTTAATCAGAGGTTGACGACTTACATGCCTCTTTTGTGTAGATGGCAAAGGAGCAGGCGTTCTTGGAGCACCTGAGCGCCGTAAAGATCCAGGCGCTGGTGCGTGGGCGCCAGAGCCGATTCCTGACTGAGGTCACGCGCATTGGGCTGAACGCAGCAGCCGAGAAGATCCAGACTTCCTTCCGATCGCACCACAAGCAGCTGCAGAAATCCACGAGCGTCGGCGTGCGAAGCGTAGCCGCGCGGTCGATCCAGCACCTGGTGCGAGGATACCTGCACAGACAAAGCAAATTGCACCAGGCCGTGATCAGCGAAGAGCGCAGCGAGGTGCACCATATCGCAGCAGCGAGCCTGCAGAAGTTCTGGCGCCAGGTAGTCGCGAGGCGTGAGGTGCTGCTCGAGGAACTGGAGGCCACGACGTGCATCCAGGCGCTTGGACGCGGCCACTTGGCGAGAAAATCGTACCAGTCGCTACGAGACTCAGCATCGCAGGTTGGACTCTACAAGCCGGTGCGTGCGGTGCTCTGCTCTGCTCCAATATTGATCGTGTGATGTACAACCTTGATCTTGTGGACTGAGCTTGGTACATCTCTGTTGTTGTGTCTGTCCGAAGCAGTCGTCAGCATTCTCGATTCCCGCAATCGCCGACGACCTGCCCGAATACGACGAGGAGTTTGACGTAGATGGTATCATTGGCGAGCAGCATGGGTCCACTCGACATGCTGTCAACATGGGCTTCCTGCCATCCGCTGTGCGTGAGATGTACCTGAACTTCGTGGACGCGCCTTCGTACCGAGAGGCTCGTGCGGAAGCGCAGCAGAGCGTTCGAGAGGCCGACAAGAAAGAAGTGGAGGACATGGACCTGACTTTCGAGGACCTGATGCTCGAGCTCGAGACCTGCGGGGACGTCGCGACTGCGTGCTTTGCGATCAACGCCATGAGGATGCTCGTACTACTCGACACTGAGGCGCACTGCACGCTCACGAACGCGATCAAAGTGGCGCACGTGATCGACCAGCGGATACAGGAGCACGTCATCTGGACTGACGATGTGCAGCAGGCGAGCTTGTGGCTTCTCGACGCATTCCACGAGTTGCTCTGTGCTGGTGTGTAGGCTTCTTTTGTGAGATCAGCACGCTATCGCAGCTTGCCATCAGACAAAACGAATCTGAGCCACGCATGCTATGATCGAGATAGGTACGCGCTTGAAAGTGCTCCGCTAGAGGGGCAACAACAATGACATACCAGAGTCCCCATGCGAACGCACAATCCTTCTCGAGTTGTATTCGTCCATTATTACGATGATGCTCAAGACAACTCATAGACACGTTCTTGTCTATCTGTCTACCTACAGGGACTTGAGCTGTCCCATGAGGTCTTCCAGACTCACTTCCTCATCGACGACCGAGGCTTCTCCCTCCTCAATAGCCGAGACCGTCGAGGCCGAGTACGCGAACGACAGTCCCGACGCGAGCTTCGTCTCGGACGACCCTGCAGCAGCAAAGCCAGACGCGCTTGGTGATGGCGAGGCGCCGTCGCCCACAGAATCAGACGAATCACCACCAAGCTCGATGCCCCACTCGTTCTCCTCGTGCTCGACCGGTTCATCTGCCTGGCCGGCGTGGCCCAGCGCCGCCCAGACCATCGGCTTCCAATCGGCGTGCGCCGGCGCAGCCTGCTGGAGACAGCAGTGGTAGTTGGAGCACTCGGGGTTCGGACGCATGACGTCGGACGGGAAGAAGTCCTTCATGGCGCTGTAGCCCAGGTAGTACGAGACCTGGCCGAAGCCCAGGAGGTACTTGAGCACGTTCTGCACGAGCAGCGCGGCCACGAGGCCCATGGTCGTGGGCAGCGACGCCGCACACACGCCTTCGCGCTTGAGCGTCGACTCATCGATGCCGCTAGCCACGATGAGCGGCGGCAGACACTCGAAGCAGGCAGTGCGGCCTGGGAGCAAAAACTGGATGTGGCCCGAGACCGCGTCCTCCGAGACGCCCGACTCCATCCACTCCTGGTTCAGCTCGTTGCACGCCTGGTTGAGCGTCGTGCGCGCCGCGTAGTTGTCCACGCAGCTGAGTACGAGGTCGATCTTGGACGTGCCGTCCACACCGCCGTGCTGGATGCGGTCCAGCAGCTGCTCAAAGTTCTGCGTCGTCGTGATGTCCATCGTGTACTCCTCAAAGATCACATCTGGGTTGATGCCTGTTCACATGCAGTAAAGAGATAAACTTAGCGAGGTCGTTCGCAATAGACACAGGGGTTTTCATACACAAGTAGATATAAAGCCATGAGACGAACTCTGCAGGGTCTGCTTGGCGGCGGCGGTCTTGGTCATCCCGGCCTGCTCGGGGCGGAAGAACAGGCGGTTCATGTTGGCGATCTCGACCGTGTCGTAGTCGTACATGACGAGCTTGCCGATGCCGCAGCGCGTGAGCATCTCGGCGGCGACCGAGCCGATGCCGCCGAGCCCGACCACAAGCACCGAGAGCTCGCGGATGCGCTCGTAGTTGTCCACGATGCCCATGCGCTTGAGCGCCATGAGCCGCGAGTACGGGTTGCTGTCCACGACCTCGGCGCTCATCTGCTTCGCGTGACCGGCCGCCGCGTTCTCGCGCTCGATCTGCTGCTGCAGCTGCGCCTTCTCCTGCATGAGCGCCGCGATGCGCTTGTCCACGTCGCGCAGCTCGTCCGTGAGCGTCGCCATGCTTCGTCTTCTTCTTCGCTCTCGTGAGTGATGTGATGTGATTCGGTTTTATCGGAGCTCGCTGCTTGCGTGGCAGTGCGCCACTTCAGTGCCACATTGAATTAGGGCGACGGGGAGCACACACTCTGTCCGACCTCTATGAGTGACGAATAGGCTGGACAGCGCCTCGGACAGCCCCGCATGAAGACCGCAAAAGCACGCGATCCGTCCAAGCCTGCTTAAAACCGGTACCCGACCAGTGTTATAAAGAGAGATCTATCGACAATTTAGTGCCGAACACTCCAGTTTTAGGCAAGCGCAACAGTTCAGTGCGGAACACTATCTTTTTTGGCGTTGTGCTGAACCTTGAGGAGGGTCGGGGAATGCTCGAACGATGATTGAGCTGCTCGCTCATGGAGCTTCTTCACAGGGAGCGACCTGCGCCGCTGAAGTGCACGAGCTACTAGCAACTGCGTTACCCCAACTCCTGCTTATAACACTGGCAACCATCTACGGCCACTTCCCCACTCACACCAGCGCTCCCTTGATCGATGCCAAGCAGCGCCGGCTTCCGTACCTGGACTGGGCCAATCCCTGCTCGCTTGCGCTCATAGTTCTCCCTCACAAACGCCCTCCCTCGTTCAACGATCGCATCACGCTCAGCGTCTGGAGAAGCGGCCGCTGTTCTTGAGGTAATTCAGCACGATGGGCCGCAGGATCGTCGAGTACGTGTGGCGCAGGCGGTACAAGATCGGCAGCACCTTGCGCTGGATGTGCGACTCGACCACGTCGAGGTACTCGAGCGTGCGCTTGCGCGCCGGGATCATGCCGTTCATCTCGTCCGGCTGCTGCTCCAGCAAATAAATTATCTTCTTCAGGTTCGCGAGGAAATCGCCCAGGTTATTCGACTCGTGGCGGCGCAGACTCGCCGAGTGCTGGATCACCGTGTTCACGCGGCAGAGCTCGCGGAACACGAGCGCCACTTCGTCGCGGTACTTGGCTTTCATAATACGCAGCTTCCTGAAATACCGCTCGTCACGAGACATGCCATCCACAGAACTCGATCGCGAACGCGGTGAAGACGATGACGAGGCTGGAGACGTGCGATTGTGGCGGTGATGGTGATGATGACTGTGGCCATGACGGTGGCTGGGTCTTCTTCTATTCGAAGTCCGGCGGTGGTCACTTGAGCTGCTGGACGGCCGTGCGCTAATGGGACAGGCTTGGCGAGCAAGCAAGTCCTGCTGTTGTTGGCGCTGCTGCAGCTGTTCGAGCTGCTCCTGAGCAGATCCGAGTCGCGGCGAGCGAACGACCTCGTGATGCGCTGATGGCTGGCATCGGAGCGACTGGATGCGACGCTCGAGCTTGTGTAAATACTGGATCTATGAATTAACACGAGTGAGTG
Organism: Globisporangium polare; assembly: GCA_023333845.1. Taxonomy (NCBI): domain Eukaryota; phylum Oomycota; class Peronosporomycetes; order Pythiales; family Pythiaceae; genus Globisporangium; species Globisporangium polare. Next base: position 56,723 of record JAASFQ010000009.1, on the reverse strand, counting down.
AGAAATGCTATTTCGCCCCCACAAATGAACCCACCAAGTGAAAATCATATACAAACCTGATTCTCGCTCTTCCGCCACACGAACGACTCGTAGCGCGCGGCGCACATGCGCAGGTGGCGCATGCTCTCGCGTCCCGTAATGCGCTGCAGTTCCTCCAGCCTGCTCAATCAAAAGCAAACCAAACAGCGCCGTTAATATGAATATTCAAAACCGATCGCCGTGCCACATGGAAGCCAAACCAACCATGAAGCCATCACTTACATCGCGTGGACGAGCTCGCCTCGAAGCTCGCGAGGTATTGTCCGTCGCCACAGCCGATCCGGTCGCGCTCGCGTCGCCTCCTCGTGGTCACTGCCAGCGTTCATGTCCGCATCCTCTCTGCGTGTCAGGTCGCCATCCATGGCCAATGAGCTCGCGGGGCTCCGGACTCCACTCTCCGAACTGCTACTGCTGGAGCTACTGGTCAGTCGATCTGCGCCGCCGTTCAGCACACTCATAGCCGCAGCCGCGACGTCGGGACAGCTCACGGTCGAGTGCACCACCGTCACCCCATTCACGACGACCCCACCCGCAGACGACGCGATGGGAGTCGATGATGATGACGTCGACACCACGGATGACGCGGTCACGCTGCCGCCAGGAGCGACGGAGGGGACGTCCACGGCGGACGCGACGACCGTGGCGCCGCCGCCCGTGACGACACCCGACGGTACGCCGCCGCTGGCCGTGGCCGCGGTCGTCATTACGGTAGAAGTGCCGCTGGCGCTCGTGGCCTCGGTGGCGTCCATGGGCCGCATCTCGTCTCGCTTTGTTTCCGCTCGCTCTCTTTGGTTGGGGCTGCTTTGCTTTGCCTTGTTCTTCTCCCGTCTTTTTTTTTCGCGCTATCGTATCACGTGACGCAGTTTTTACGAGACGCACAAAGGAGAGAGGGGGGGAAAGGAAGAGAGAGCGGCGTAATTACGCGGCTTTTACCCTTTTTTACGATCGGTGCTTGGATCTCGAATCCCCTCGATTTTGCTGGCGTTACGAATAGTGACATGAGTGCCATAATCGAACGGCTTGACACTTTTTACCGAGTTTATACGGACATTGAGTTTACAAACGTCTGCCTGTCACTCAAGCGCAAACTGGTTTTTGCAAGGCACTCTTGCGAGGGACTTTCTCTCGCTCGAAAAAAAAGAGACAGAAAATGGCTCACACAAATTGAGCAAATCGAGCTGCACACATTCGGACGCGCAATGGCCGACGCCGCTCGCGACGACGACGGCAGCCGCGACTACCAGGAAGAAGATGCGCCATCACCAACTGCTGCTGCTGCTGTAGACGCTGTCGAATCTGTGGTGGCAAGTGCGGAGAGAGTGACGAGCAGCTCCGCTCAAGAGCAGCTCGCCCAAACTGAGGAAGACGAGGGAGAACGCCCTCGCGAGACGGAAGATTTCCTCGACGTGGTGGTCACCAGTGCGGATGCGCTCGATGCCAGCAGTGCTAGTGGTAGTGGCGCGTCGGGCGTGGTTGCGTCGGCGATCTCCGCGTCGTCGTCGCTCCTCCTGGGCTCGCAGGAGTACGTGGTGGAGCTTGTCGTCACGAACGGCTCGGGGTCGTATTGCATTCGCCGACCGCTCTCGGAGCTCCTCGCCGTGCTGCAAGCTCCTGATGCGGCGTCGAGAGTGACGAGTGTGCCGGTGTCGGAGATCCCAGAGTTCCCTACGAAGCAGAGCAAGAACGACGCGCTGATCGCCAAGTGGTGTGGCGACATGACCCAATTCCTCGCAGGTGCGAAAACAACATTGTATTGCTTTACTTCACATTCGTCTTGTATTGCTCTGACGTGGTGTGTACGTGCTATTGCAGCCCTCTCGAGCGCCCTGCGCGATGCGCCACAGTGGATCGCGTTCATTGAGGAGTCGAGCCAGGGGAAAGGCAGCCGAGCGCACATGACCGCGATCGAGTTCATTCTGCAGCCATTCCAGTACGAAAAGGTAATTCGTTTATGATCGATTGATGGTGTATGTCTGACCGCAACAGTTGTCTAAACAGCTGTGATGTTGCTATGATATCAGCTCTACGTCCCTCGAGGTTTGAAAATATGCGCAGTTTCAAGGCGACAGCGAATACAACAATGGTCCAGACCTCTCATTGTTTTTGTCACTGACTGTAGGATCCCGTCATGAGCTGGTCATTCCCGTGAAGAAGGAATCGCATTTCATCGTCTGGAAGTTCGATCTGGAGGAGCACGACATCGACTTCTCCGTCTCGTTCAGCGTCGATCCGCAGTGGGCATTGCAGCAGCCGAGCGACGCCGGGTATGACGACGACGAATCACTGCTGCTCACGGTTCACGGTCGCACGCGGTACCTCGCGACGACCACCGGACGGCCAGTCGAAGGTTCGTTTGTGCTCTGGACTCGACATTGCCCAGTGAGTATTGATATCTAAGGGGTCTTTTAAATTCTGTTTCACTTACTCTGCAGGAATGTACAGGTGCCCAGGTGAAGGGCGAGCCACGCTCGTGTGGGACAACTCGTACTCTCGACTGCGAGGGTGCGTCATTACTTCATGATCACCAGTGTTGCCTTGCTCTGAGGCTACTAGAGGTTTATCTGTTTTTCTTGTCGGTCTTCAGGAAGAACATAATGTACCAGGTGCAAGTGGTGAGTGGGGAGATCATGGAATCTGCGACGGCAGCGGCCGACGCATTGGACGAAGCGCTCAAGTTAAAGAAGAAAGAGCGCGACGACGCGATCGCAACCTCGCTCTCGACGGCGCTGATCGTGAGTCCGCAACTCGTGGATTCAGCTGCGTCAACTGTCTCGCTCTACAAGAATTTCCTCCCGGAGACGCTGATGCAGCGGAGTTGGATCGTCACGACGCCCATGAGTGTAGCGAGTAACCTGGCATCTCGCTTGTTTGGGTCGCAATCCGAACCTGGGACCCCTGGGAATGGCGGCGATACAAATGGCGGTGGTGGTGAGAACGGTCCATCGACTCACCATGACTCGGCGCAGGCGAAGAGCTTGCTGGAAGAGCTTAACGGGCTCAACATGCAGCTTCTCGAGCGACTAGTGCGTATTTGAAAACCTTGTGCCAATGGTGTTTTTGCGATCGAGCCTAACGTCCCATTGCTGTGTCACAGGAAAACCTGGAAGACAAAGTCGTGAAGCTAACAGGTGGGAATAGATCATGCACCAGTGGTCTTCGTGATTGATGATCTTTCCAAACGTTTGGTATTCTGATATTTTCTGTCCACCAGTGGAGCGAGACCAGGAGCGATCGAAGACGCACATGGCGGTCGTCGACAAGGAGAACACGATGACGCAAGTGAAGTTGAAGGAGCTCGAAGTTGAGAGCTTGCGCAACGAACTGCAGGTGGGTGGTTTTAGATGCCTAGCATGCCATGGACAACGACATGCCGCAACTGATTCTGCGTTGTGATTTCACTGGCAGCGGATGCAACGCGAGCGCGAGGCGTGGGGAGAGATTCAGTCCGAACGAGACGCGCTGTTAGAGGAGAAGCACCGCTGGGCAATGGCACGAACTCTCGGTTGCAACCCATTTCGTGTCCGATTTCTGGTGTCTAATGCGAAAGTGTGCTGTTGTGGAAATTGGTTCAGTCGGACGACTTCAACGATGATGGAGAGAGTGAGGAGGTCGCTGCGCGCAACAAGGACATGGACAGCGAGAGTCGCAACCGCCTGGAGCACGAATTGGGCCAGGCCGAGGCTTCGGTGCTGCGGCTGCGAGCAGAACTAGGCTACTCGCTGACCAACCACCTGACGGGCACGTCGACGCGTCTCGAGAAAATCGCCCGGGTACCGCTTGAAAAGCTCGTCGTTATCTTCTGATGACCATGCCGAGATTCTAACAATGTTCACATGCTCTTATAGGAAATGACCGACACGAAGAAGCAGTACGAGGACCAGATGAAGGAGTCCGAGCACGAGATCATGCAGCTCAAGCAGCAGTTGATCAAGTTCCGCTGCCAGAAGAAAGTGCTCGTGACGGAGATCCGCAACATGAAGACGCAGACCGAGGGCCAGGTCTCGGTTGCGATGGCGGAAGCCAGCGAGGCGCGCATGGTGAACAAGCGCCTGAAGAAGCAGAACGAGCTGCTGCTCACGCAGATCCGCACGCTCGTGGACGACTCGCGCCAGGCGGAGCGCAGTTTCCGAGAGCAGCAGGAGCAGCTGCGCCGTCAGCAGGAGCTCCAGTCGCAGTTCGACGAGAATGGGAAGCTTCAGGATGACAAGGTCGACAACAGTGATGATGAGGTCTCAGCAGTTAGTGCGGCGATGGCTTCATCGGTGATGATGATCGCTCCGCTTCCTGAAGAAGCTCACAGTGCTGACGACTTTGGGTCCGAAAGAGAAGAGTGTGGCGTGGTTCAGAGTCGTAATGAGGACGAGAATGGCGACGAGACCACCACTGTGCCATACACACTGAGCGCCGCTGACATTGCGCTGTTGAATGGTGAGAGGCGGCCGCCTGCTCCTTCTCCAGTATCATCAGCGGTCGCGCGTCAAATGTCGTCGGGAACCAGACATTCTGATGATGGTGACCGTGACCAGGCTAATGCATCACACGATAGCTTCAGCAGCAGCGGCAGTAAGCCGTTCGCACACAACCCGCACCGCGCTCGCCTGGTCGCGTTCTTCAAAGAGAAGGACCCGTCGATGCTCTCTAATGTGGAGGAGATGCTCGCGAGTTACCGAGGCGTCGAGTCGTCGCTCTTTGAGAGTTTGGAGCTCAAGTATAGCTTCATGGAGATCAACCAGCACATCGCCCAGCAGCAGCAGCAGCAGCAACAGCAGCGGTTGTAGGCAATTAGGACATTGCGACATGGGCGTACAACGCATTTTTTTCAAGTCAGTCAGGTTGATTGTTTTGTTGTGTTAATGCGTGGATAGGCGGACCTAGCCGCCATATTGCAAGCCAGGATTGACTTGTACGAGTAGCTGCTGCTGCACTTACGACGTCTTGGTCTTCTTGGTCGCGCCACCGCGGCCCGTGCAGCAGCTGCAGAGGCAGCCGAGCACGAGGCCGAAGAGGAGGCCGCCGGAGAACGTCACGAGCAGCACGTTCTTCTTCGTCGCGAGCAGCGCCACAAAGTCCTCCTGGATGACCTTCGCGTGCTCGAGCGCAAAGTTCACGAACGACGGGGGAGCCGGCACCGGCTCGCCAGTCACCTTCTTGTAGCCGCTGCGAGCGAAGCGCGAGAGCTCCTCGACGTTGCGTGGACCCGCGAACTTGTACACCTTGCCCTGGCGGAAGAAGAGCAGCGTCGGGTAGCCGCGGATGCCAAAGCGCTTGCCCTGTTAGGTGTTCATTGCCAGAAAGAGGCGTAGCAATTAGCATCACACGCATGACGACATCGCGCAACCACAAACTAACGCACCAAGTCCGAGTTCTCCGTCACGTCGACCTTCGCCACATTCGCCGTCCCCTTCAGCTCTATAAGCAGCAAACAACAAGTCAGTACATGAGGCAATATGGATCTTCAACACTGCCAATGCAATGATGCGGCAGCTGACATCATCGCCGTTAAGAGATCTTTTTCCACCCAATGCGCACAAACACAACACGCACCCTCGGCGAGCTCGTCCCAGACCGGCACAAGCTTCTTGCAGTGGCCGCACCACGGCGCGTAGAACTTGACGAGCCAGTCGCCCGTCGTCGCGCCGGTCGCAGCCTGCGTCAGGTGCTCAAAGTTCTCCTCCGTGAGCACCACGACGCCGCTCTTCTGCGCGTCCGTCGCCGCAGCGACACCCGAGAAGCTCAGCGCCACGAGCGCCATGAGCAGCGCCAGCAGCAGCGACGAAGCGCGCTTAGCGCCGCCATTCGTCTTGTTCATCGCCATCGCTTCGCTTGTTCTCTTGAGTATGTCCCTCTCGCGCTTGAGCTGCTCGTGCCGTTGTGTGCCGCGTGGAGCTCTTGCGCTGAAAGATTTGAGTCTGTGTCGCGTGTGCTCGTGCAAGGTGTGGGAAAGGAAAAGATCTGGAGCGTTTCACATTTATAGTGTGGATCGCTCCAGATGGTCTGGATGCTGAAGATCTTCATTTTGCTTTTTCAAGAATGAATCCGCTAAAACTGTGCTCACCTCTTTACTATGCTTTCGTCTTGATTGTAGTCAAGAAACCATGTGCTACCCACCAAACACGCATTATGCAAGGCTCAAGCGAACCCAGAATGCGGTTTCTCTCTCCACCACTTTGCAATCTTCCAGCAAGTGCTCGGAGCTCAAGACAAAGACTTCTCCAGCCGAAGAACGGTAAGCACGCGCGCGACCATGGACAACTCGCCCCCTCCTTCCTCTGCGACCGACCCAACTGCACTCGACCTGCTGTTCGCCGCCTGTCGCGAGGGCGATGCGGAACAAGCGCTTGAGTTGCTCCAGCGGACGAAGGCTGTGAACTCACTCGACGCCAAAGGCGACACGCCGCTGATCGCTGTGTGTGGAAATGGCCACCTCGACTTGGCGAGCGCTCTCCTAGAGCTGGGTGCCGACGTTGAAGCTACGAACGTGGACGGAGCAACTGCGCTTTGGGTCGCTGCTCAGAAGGGCCACAAGGAGGTGGCAACTCTGCTGTTGGACCACCAAGCGAATGTGGATGCTGCAAATGGGAATGGAGTCACCCCATTGTGCATCGCGACGTTTGTCGGCCACTTCGAGGTTATGCGGTTGCTGTTGAAGTGTAAAGCGAACGTGAACGCTGCAGCATCAACTGGCCCCGCTCCGCTCTCTATTGCTGCTCAGTGTGGGAACGTGGACGCAGTAAAGCTTTTGCTCGAGTATCAAGCGAACTTGAACGTCCCAATCCCCACCGGAGAGAGCCCACTTATGCTTGCTGTGAACAACGACCGAGTGGAAGTTGCGTCACTGCTGTTGGAGCGACAAGCCGACGTCGATGCAGCGACAATGGAGGGAGTAACCTCGCTTTACGCCGCGTCTCGTGCTGGCTCCGCCGACCTTATGAAGATGCTTCTAGAACATCACGCGAACGTACATGCGACCGACAGATACGGCAGAACCCCGCTTTTCGTCGCTGCTCAGAGTGGCCACGCAGACGCAGTGAAACTCCTGCTCGAGAACCGAGCGAACGTGGATGCCACAAACATGTACGGACAACCCCCGCTCTGGAGCGCGGCAGAAAAGGGCCATGTTGACGTCGTGGCAGCGTTACTCGAGTACCAAGCAAACATCGAGATGGCGTACATGCATGGGGCAACTCCACTCTGGGTCGCCGTCCGTGAAGGCCATCTGCTAGTGGTGGAATTGCTGCTGAAGCATCAAGCGAAAGTGGACGCCGCAGACCTGAATAGAATGACTCCACTTTTGGTGGCTGCTGTGAAGGGCTACGCTGAAGTCGCAGAAGTGCTGCTGGTTAACAAGGCGAACGTGAATGCGACAAACGCAAATGGAGTGACCGCGCTCTCGTTCGCTGTTCAGCAGGGATATGCGCGCGTTGTGTCTGTGCTTCTGAAGCATCACGCGGACATCAATGTGAAGTCTCCGAATGAAGCCACGCTACTTTACAACGCTGCTCAGCACGGTCACGCGGACATCGTCACTACTTTGCTCCAGCTTGGTGCAGATGTGGATGCTGCAACTGATAAAGGAACCACTCCACTCTGTGCTGTTGCTCAGAGGGGCGACGTGCGCATTGCGTCGGTGCTCCTGAAATATGGCGCAAACGTCGCTTCAACAACCGTAACTGGCATGAACCCGTTACTTGTCGCCGCCCAAGACGGACACGCTGACGTCGTATCGGTGCTTTTGGGTCACAATGCAAACGTGGAAGCTGCGAATGTGAGTGGAATGACAGCTCTTTCGCTTGCTGCTCACTTCGGTCATCTGGACGTCGTACTGACGCTCCTGAATCATCACGCGGACGTGGATGCGACGCACCAGAGTGGCAAAACTCCTCTATGCGCTGCTGCTCGGAATGGCCATGGCGACATTGTGTCGACTTTGCTGGAGCACGGAGCAACAGTTGATGCGACAAATGCGGTTGGCTGGACTCCCCTCCTACTTGCAGCCGCGATTGGTTGCACTCCCGTCGTCACTGTGCTTCTACAGCATTCTGCCAACGTGCACGCAAGCATCGCAAACCACGTAACTTCACTCTACCTCGCAGCGCAGTACGGTCACGCCGACGTGGTGAACGTTCTACTGGATTACCACGCAGATGTTGAGAGTGCTGCTATGAATGGAGCAACTCCGCTTTGCATCAGCGCGCAGACTGGCCATGCCGAAGTTGTCTCCGTGCTGCTGAAGCGTGGTGCGCGTCTGGAAGCTGAAACTGCGGATGGAGCGACGTCTCTTTTGTACGCTGCACTTGTCGGCAACGTGCAGGTCGCGGCCGTACTGCTACAGCATCACGCGAATGTGAATGCTACAACATTGAATGGAACTACTCCGCTGTGGATCGCTGCTCGGAAAGGTCATTCCAACCTTGTCTCACTGCTGCTGAGATATCAAGCGAGTGTGGCTGCGGCACATGAAGATGGGACTACGCCGCTTCACGTCGCTGCTCAACATGGCCACTTGGAAGTGGTAAAGAAGCTCCTTGGAGAACGCAGGGATGTCGACGGTACTCGTTCCGATGCATGGATTGACACAGTTGATGCAAAAGGCGACACTCCGCTGCTAGCTGCGGGGAGAATGGGGTATTTCAAAGTGGTGAAGACACTTCTGAGCGCAGGTGCCTCTGCGCACGTCCGAGCAGGTGACGGATCGACAGTCCTGTTTCTTGCAGCACAGCAGAGAAACGTGAAGGCGGTCACACAACTCTTTGAATTTGGATGTTTGGAACCGGGGAACACGAGCGATGGCCAACCAGGACTTCTCTGCGCAAGTCTGCAGACTATGAGAGAACACGCGCCGCAAAAGCACGAGTTCCAGACGATGTGGAAACGACTTGCCGATCGCCTGATGAGCGTGTACCTCCACTTTCAAGAAGCTCCGGACTCCTTCCGCGCGAGTGGATACCCGTTCGTCATGATCCTCTTTCACGTCGTCCAGTCGCAGAGAGCGTGCTCAGCGGACAACGTTACCACCCGTCTCGTCGCGAGTCCGAGCATTGTATCCCGCTTTCGCGATTTCCACACGGACATTACGTTCCTGGAGCGAGCCGTGGGTCCATGTTTGTTCGACTCGAAGCGTCTCGAGTGGGAGAAACAGTGCAGGAATGACGAGAGTGCATTACTCGAGCTCTTTCGAGAGAATGTCGAAGACGCAGCTTCCTTGGCGTTGAGTCTGAATAACGAAGCCGACCAAGTCGAGGCTGCGACTCTGCTTCAACACAAACTACTTGCACAAGGCGCAATGTGCACTCCAGAGCTGCTGCAGCTTCTGGAATTGTTTGAGAGCAGAGTACTGGAGATCTTTAATGTCGCGGTGCCAAAAATCCCCGAATGGTTCATCCCAACGCACGAACTCGATGCTGATGTGACAACAAGCAGCAGCGACGAGATTGCAGCAGCAGCTATTCTTCGCGGGAGGTGGTTGCCGAACTCCGCTGTCGTGCTCGGTGAGTACCAGATGCAACGAGGCGAGTTCATGATGAACGTTGAGCGGTGCTGCAGCCTGAGCCACCCGAATGTGGCCAAAGTCTACGGAGCGTCGCACCTTCGCTCCCCATTCACAGCTGTCTTTGAAAGCACGTCAAGCACGAACCTGCGTGAGTACCTGTCGCGCGAGGAAAACAAGCCTGGGCTGTGGCAGAGACTGCTGGAGGTTGCGCTTGGTCTCAAATACCTTATCGAGCGTGGTGTCATCGTGACCGTCCTTCGATGCGGCGACATTTGGGTCGGCACAGACGGCGTCGCAAAGATCAACACGCTCGGTTGTCTCGCGGCCCAGGCAAATGCAGAACGCGGAGTGCAGCACGCTCGATGGCTGGCTCCAGAGATCATTCGCGGGGAACCACCAACCGTGGCCTCCGCCATTTTCTCCCTCGCGATGTGCGCTTGGGAGGCTCTGACGGCAGAAGTGCCCTGGGGACCAAGAGAGATGGACGATGTTATCGCCTCCCAGGTTGTTCGAGGCTTTCGGCCACCGCGTTTCGAAGGCATGGCGGACACTGAGTTCAATTTGATCGAGAGAATGTGGCTCAGCGATTCATCAAAGCGACCACCACCAGCGATCGCAGTTCAGCGTCTGCAGCACATTGTGGACGAGCAGAGCTCCACCGACGCCAACCACAGCCAAGACCAGAGCGAGCCAGCGATGTCCAATATTGGGACTGGGATACTGGACTTGCAGCATTTCGAGTTCTACGACTTGGGCGCTTCGATTCCGTACTTCTTGGAAACCTTGGAGTTCAAATGCGATCAGTGTCGTGAATCGCAGGACGCCGTGCAGCACATTCTCAAGAGACTGCATGCAGTGTTTACAGTGATACAAAGTCAGAATCAGTTGCCGAATGACGTCGCGGTCGCTGGCTACCGCGAGCTGCTTATGAAGTTCAACAAGTTCCTGGGCAACGCGTACAAGGCGAGCTCCGTGCTGCTACTCATCAAGAGCCAGAAGGTGTCACTGCAGAGCAACGTGTTCCACAGATGGCTGGATGAGTTGCTGGAGCTACTCGCACCGGCAACCAGCGATCCTGTTCACATATGGATCCCCGAAGCTCCGGTTTATGATAATGTTCCAGAGACGGATAGCGGCGACGAGAAGCATGCAGCAAGTCCAGGTCTCTCTAAAGCGGAGCTAAACCCAGTAGAGCAAGCGCCACAAGCTGGCCCCATCAAGATTCGGCGGTTCCCGTGCGATAGACTGAACGAACGGTTCCAGGAGCTCGACTTTGCTGCGATCGAAGTGGTAGACAGCGATGGCAATGCCTCCAGACTACCGTGGCTGATGCACACGTACGACCTCAAGTACGACCGCAAGAGTCCTATCGGCGTGGGTGCCTTTGGCGAAGTGTACAGAGCGACATGGCTCGGCACACCAGTGGTGGTCAAGTTCATGGGCTTCGAGGCCGATGCAGACGCCTACAGTCGCGATCTGTTCTTCCACGAGCTGCGCGTGTGGTTCCCACTGAGTCATCCGCACGTGATCAAGCTCTATGGCGCCTGCCATATCGGGAAACGTTTCTTTGCATGCGAATATGCTGGCAACGGGACACTGAGCAAGTTTCTCAAGCATAGTATGACATCAGATACTGCTGGGCACTGCTGTGCCAGGTGGCCTGTGGACTGCAATACCTGCACGAGCTCAACATTCTCCACAGCGATCTCAAGTGCGACAACGTGCTGATCAGCACCGACGGCACGGCGAAGGTCACGGACTTTGGGCTGAGCTGCATCCTCAACAGCGCCGAAGTCTTGGTCGATCCAAGGAAACAAGGTGCGCAGCAGTGGAAGAGCCCCGAAAGCCTCCGTGGAGACCGCCTGACGCTCGCGTCCGACGTCTACGCGTTCGCGATGTGCATCCTCGAAGCTGTGACGGGCGAGCCGCCCTGGGGGTGTAATATAGTGGACGCAGGAGTGCGCTATCAGATCAAGAACGGCAACTTCCCGCTCCAGCCCTCCCGTCTAAGCAAGACGCAGTGGAAACTGATCGAGATGATGTGCGTGCCAGAGCCGGCGCAGCGTGTGCACATCTCGTTCGTCGCGGAGAAGCTCGGCGAGTTCTCTCAGCAGCAGCAGCTCGTGCCGAGTCTTGAGGCTGCTGCCGTGTCTGACGCGCCATAGGTGAAACAATGCTGGCAAGATCTGATACTTCAGTATAAAGTGCTGGAATCTTGTACCAGTGGTCAGCAGTAGATGAAATCCATGTTATTATCACCATTGATGTCGGTAATTCCACCTGTAGCTAGTGGTTTATCTGTTGTTCTCTGTGGCCTCCTGGTTCGCCTCGCTATCTTTCTGAGCAGTGCTGTCGCTGCCATCTTCTCCTGTTGTCAGCGTCGACGACGATGACGACGAAGTCTGTGACGCGGCCCCCGAGGGAGCTGAGCCAAAGAGCACGCCGCCAACAAAGCTCAGCGCCTCGGAGATGACAAAGTAGAACAGCAGCCAGTGGATGCGGATCGCGAACGCCAGAATGCAGAAGAGCGCCGCGTACACCGTCCAGACGTCAAGCAGCGCCGTCTTGTGCCACGGGAGCGTGAGGTCGAGCGTCTCGAGGTGCTCGAAGCCCAGGCGCAGGCCGTTATCAATCACCTCGATGGCCCTGTTCGTGCCGCCGGCGAGCTCCAGGAGCCGTCCCACGCGCGCAGCCTGGCGTGCAAAGGACGCGTTCGAGAGCAGCTCCTTCACGCCGCGGTGCACCTCACTGGGGCTCAGCACGTTCTTGTCGATCGAGAGTCCGGCGCCTGAGTCCACGACGCGCGCGGCCACGTCCGGCTGGTCCACGAGGAACGGGATGCAGAGCAGCGGCTTCTGGTACACGAGTGCCTCCTGGGCCGAGACCATGCCGCAGTGCGAGATCACGAGCCGCACGGCCGGGTGCGCGAGGATGTCGATGTTCGAGACCCCACTGGGAGACTTCACCTTGAGTAGTGGCGGGAGGTCGTTCGGGAGGATGTTGCGCTGGTCCGTGGGCAAAATCCAGAGTATGCGCACCGGTGGGTCCTCGGCGCGCATCACGAGGCCGTCGATGAGCGCCTGCGCTTGCCACGAGTCGATGTACGCGAGGGTGCCCAGGTTCAGGTACACCACCCCTCCACCATTGCCATTGCTGCTCTTGCTCAGCGAGGCGTCGAGCCAACTAAGCAGCGAGGAGCCCAGTTGCTGGTGGTGGTGCTTGCGAGCGCTTGCAGAACTACCGTTGTTCCCGCTTTGGATGGGCAGGATGGGCCCCACGGCGTCAATGAGCGGAGACATGGGCTGCGGGTGCTCGAGTCCAAAGGCCGTGTTCAGAATCACACGCGCGCCTTTGAACATGTCGTGCTGCGACCGGTAGGGCCGGAGCGCGAGCTCCCAGCGCATCTTGTTGAGCTGCATGAAGGGCGGCGTGAGCGCGACCGAGAGCAAGCGCGGGAACAAAATGTTCATGCACCGGTTCCAGAGCGACATGTGGATGCTGTAGCCCGTACCCCAGGCCGGGATGTAGCTCGGCGCGCCGCCCAGGTTGAGCATGATCGACGGCGAGTTCACGATGTACGGGATCTCGAGCTTGTGCACGAGGTCCTGCGCGCCAATGGTCGCAATGTCCATCACGACCAGGTCCGGTGGGCTCTGAGTCAACTGGGGCAGCAACGTGTCGAACATGGGACGCGCCGCAGCCACGTAGATGTCGTTGAACATGGTCAGGATCCCGCGAAAGTTGGACGAGTCCCGCGTCATGGCCTTCAGTTTGCTGCGTAAATCATCGGCCGAGATGGGAAAAGGGCCTGCAGAGATGAACGGCAGCCCGTAGCTGTGCGCCCAGTCCTTGCCCGACTCGTGCGTCGCGAACGACACGCGGTAGCCGCGCGTCTTCATCTCGCTCGCGATGCGCAGCAGCGGCAGCGCGTGGCCCTTGATCGCGATGGACACGAACACCACGTGCTTCTGCTTGGCCTCGGCGCGTGATACGACAGTGCAGCGTGGCAGCGGTGGTGGCGCGGGCGTCTGCGCTGGGGTGACGCTGTCGCTGTCGTCATGATTGCTCTGTTCTTGGACGTCGGCACAGTTGGAGCGCTTCGCGTCGCACGTCTGCGGCTTGCTGTCGGCGGCGGATACGACGGGCGCGTCAGCGTCAGCATCAGCAGTAGCTGTGACGGCGCCGGACTGCGCGACCAGCACCAGCAGTAGAATCACCACCCACGACGCCAGCAGCAGCGCCTTATACGCGCGCTTCCACGGCGGCGACGCGGCGCGCATGCTGGCTCGCAGATCCATCTTCGCTTTTTTGCTCACAAAAAGCACCACATCACACCTTGTCGAAAATAGCGCGTTTGGTAGAATCGATGTATAGTATTGAAAGCCGACTTTATCGACTTGGGAGTCATATTGGACGGATGTGTGAAATCCGGCATTGCTGAGATAGTATGACAAAAACAAAACTCCGATACATCGGGTGCGAAAACTGCACACTCCGTGCATACAATTTTGACATTGCAATGGCAAAATAACTAAATAACACGGCACTGTTTAGCCCACTCCGTGGCCCATCTGCCGGCGGAACTCGGCGAGCTCTTCCTGGTACCGGCGCTCGCGCTCCTCGCGCTTGAGCTTCTCGACTGCCAGTTGCGCCAGACGTTGCTCTCGTTCCACGCGCGCGGCGTCCGTGAGGCCGATGGGCTGCTCGTCCCACTTGGAATGAGGAGATTTTGTCAATGTCTCTGGCTGCTGCTCTTGCTGGGTCTTGAGCTTATTCGGCTGGAGCGCGACGGGGTCGAACTCGGAGAATGTATAATCGGGCCCTGAACTGTTACTGTTGATGCTGCTGCTGGTGAGCGTAGTAGTGTGGAGGTTGAGTGACGACAGGTGCGCTGGTCTGGACTTCTTCTGGGTGGATGAGGAGGAAGCTGCCGTTTGGTCCTGTGTTAATGGGAACACCGTCGTGGAGAAGCTCGGGATCGACGCCTCGCCGCTGTCTTCCTTGCTGGCCTGTCATGCAGGAGCAGGCACGTACTATATAGCGTCAGCATCTCAAGTCGTCCGCGTGGGATGGGCACTCGAACACCCAAAACGTCCACGCAAGATGGACACTTCATGCACATCACGTACCTCTGGGAGATCGAATGCATTCGGCAGCAGCGGCGGCGACACGTAGGACTCCTGCCGCAGCAGCTGTGCTCCTGCTGGACCGTTCCCATTCCCATTGCGAAGCCGCGGGAGGTTGAGCTGCGATGGCGCCGAGTTGAGCACGCGCTTCGCGACAGACACGTTGCTCTCGACACTGACAACAACAGGAGCCGTACGAATAGCTCGACTCGCGGGGTTGTTGTGCGCCTTCGCTGGGTCCTTCTGCTTCACGAACGGGTGCTGCAGCAGCTCGAGCGCGCTGGGGCGAAGCACGGGGTCGATCTCCAAGCACGCAGTGACGAACGACCGCGCGTCGTCCGAGAGCTCACCCGGGAGCGCCGGGAGTGCCTCGAGGTTGGCCACGTAGTAGAGTAGCGAGATCTGCGAGTCGAACTTCTTGTTGCCCCAGAAGGAGAGGCCCGTGAGCAGCCGCAAAACGCTGCAGCCGACGCTCCAGATGTCGGACTTGCGGCTGCGACTCGACTGCTTGATCACTTCGGGTGCCATGTAGTTGGGCGTCCCGCGCATGCTCTCGTTGTTCACGGTCGTGCTCGAGCTGATGAGTCGCGAGGCGCCAAAGTCCGCGAGCTTGACCGTGCCGTGCTGGTCCACGAGGATGTTCGAGGGCTGTCCAGTTGAGCAGGACAAGGTGAGAGTGAATACAACCAAGGGTTATTTAGGCAACCAGGTAACCACGCGGGTGGGCTAAATACCTTGATGTCGTGGTGCACGATGCTCTTGGAGTGGAGGTAGGCCACGCCCTGGAGGATCTGGAGCGCGAACCGCCGCACGATCGTCTCGTTGCCGCCGTATTTCTTGCGGTTCTGCTCCAGGTTGCCTCCCGGCACCCATTCCTGTCATAACAACATATAGGCGTCCATCTCAGTTGGACACTTATTGACCATCGTAGATAGACAATTGAGCAATCACACAAAGAAGTACGTACAGTGAAGATGAAGAGCTTCTTGGCGTCGTTGTCCACGTAGCTGCCGAGGTATTTCACGATGTGGTCGTCACGCAGCGAGCGCAGCAGGTCCACCTCGCGCGTCGCGCTGCTGATGTCCGCGTCGTTCTCGTCGGCGATCAGGATCTCCTTGACGGCCATGAGGCCGCCCGTGCGCTCGTCACGCGCCAAGTAGACCTAGCGATACAATAACACAATGAGCAGGCATCTAGACCCCTTGGTACTCACACACAGAGAGTCTTTCTCAAACGCACCGTTCCGTAGCTGCCCGAGCCGATCGAGTCGCCCTTCTTCCACTCGCCGATCTCGTCCTCAAAGTCGTCTTCGTAGTACTCATTATCGTCACCATTCTCGGTCGTGCGTGGAGAGCTGACAGCACTGGACGCGGTTGCCATGTACTTGTCAGGGCCAGGCTGAAGTCCTGCGGCCCCAGGGTTCTCCGGTCCGCTGTCGATCTCATCCTGCATCTCCTCGAGCGAGCCGATGATCGCCTGCACCGGGGATGAGCTCGGACCACCACGTTTGCCCCAGCCGCCATGGTTGATCCCGGGCAACGAGTGCGCGCGCTTCTTGGGCTGCTGCTCGGTCTGGTCCTGCAGACGCAGCGCCGCCTTGGCGAACTCCTGCAGACTGCGGTTGAGCGTGAAGGTCGCGTTACCGCCAGTGGCGACCAGCGCTTCTTTCGCGAGCTCGGAGCGCACTTGGTCCACGCGGCTGTCCGAGTGGCGACCTGCGCCGGCGCCTGTCGATGGCAGGGAGGAGCCGGGTTTCGAGACGCCGCTGCCCATGAACCGCAGTCGATGGGGGCGAGCGAGGTAAAAAGAGATTGTGTCATGCTGCGGACTGGTTTCACAGATAGGCTATCTGGTTTGGCAGACAGAGAGGCACAACCTCTCTCGCTTGCGATCTTATCCCTCTCCTGGGGGGGTCGTCTTCGCCATCAGCTCGTGACACGCTGGCAGGAGCGACTGGCTTGACTTCACAGGGCTATTTCTGGCAGCAGCGACGCGACAGTCGCACAGGCTTGCGCATACCTTTCAGCGTAACACCTGTTCAGCAGAAATGTCCACGAAGACTGAAACCTTCCTGGCTCCTGACGGCCACAGGCGAAGCGCGCTGCTCACTTTCCGATGCTGACCATCCAAACACACTCGTTTGTCCGCGAGGCTCGTTTCGTCGTCTGCCGAACTCAGCTCGCGCGTCTTGGTGAGCTCTGGCGAGCACCGAACGGAAAAAAAAGAAGAACAATAGGAGCGAGAGTGCCGAGTCCAGGACGATGGGACTTCCGAAGAACGAATTCACCCCCGAGATGATCGGTGCATGTCGACTTCTTCGATGTGAAGCTCACGGGGACCTCGAATCCTCGAGGCCACCTCGCCTCTCTGTCGTTTTCGCGATTTGCCAGGAGAATGCATTTTGCCAGCGAGCAGTCAAAAAGAAGCACTTTACTGCGGAAGTCAACGAAAAGTGAAAAGTTTTGATTCGAAGTATCACCAGAACTGCGAGTCTTTGTTCGTTTGTTCTTGAAAAGGTAGGGTGTGGGTCGCCTCACATGGGTATTGCAATGTGGGGCGTCTCTGGACAGACAGGGTTCGGGCTGCTCTCTTCAGGCGCTCAAGCTCGGTATCCCATCCACAGACAGAATGAGCGACAGGTTGCCGAATGGATGAATATAGACTTGCACACAACGCGTTTTGGCTGCCACCACGAGCCAATGGAGGTGCGAAGCGCCACCACCACGCCCAATGCGCCGCCGCCGGCTGCGCGGAAGCTGCCGCTCACGAAGAACGGCAAGAAGCGTCGCCGCTCGAAGCTCGCGCCGCGCTACCTGGGCGCCGCTATTAGCAAAGACCGCGCCTTAACCGGCGCTAGCGCTGCAGACCCAAACACAGAGAGCGTGGCGCTGCTGCGCGACGTGTTCACGACGTCGACGTGCCGCTGCTTCATCCTCAAGTCGTTCAGCGAGGCGAACCTGCACAAGAGCCTCAAGTACGGCATCTGGAGCAGCACGTACGCGCACAACATGCTGCTGGATCAGGTGTTTAAAAGTGACCTGGCGTCCGTGCGGCCCGTGCTCTTCTTCTTCAGGTACGGACGGAGCTCCTCATGGTTCATCATTGCCAGCAGGTCGCTGTGTGCACAATCGGCGGTGCTTGACTGACGTGTATGTGTATATATGCTGCGGTCTGTTGCTTGGCCTGTAATAATCTACAGTGTGTGTGATACGCGGCACTTCAGCGGCATCGCGCGCATGACGTCGGGCGTACGCACGGACGCGGTCTTCGAGCTCTGGGAGAAGCGCAAGTACGAGGGCTTCTTCCACGTCGAGTGGCTGCTGGTGAAGGACGTGCCCAACCACGCGCTCACGCGCATCAAGATGAGCAACACGCCCTCGAAGAAGTCCATCACGTCCTGTCGCGACTGCGAGGAAGTGCTCTTCGACGAGGTGCGTCCTATGTGTTTGTGTGTGCTGCCTTTAAGCTCCTCTATGAACGCTCGTGTCGCTGTATCTCTTGCGTTGGCATGTAGGCGAGCGAGTTCATCTCGATCTTCACCGAGTACCCGCACGCGACGAGCGCCTGGGACGACTGCGCGCACTTTGACGCGCTGCAGACGGAGCTCGAGGCCAAGCGCGGGTTGGAGCCCGCGGACACCGAGGACGCGAGCTCGTACCTGCGTCCCTTGTAGCCCCATTAGCGATACGTAGCGAGAAGGCGATGCGATAGAGAGCAGCTGGAGACCTGTGGAAGCATTTGTTGAGAAATAGAGCTCGTCAAGTTCAACAACTACGACTGGCTCTGAGAGACAATGGAGATGGTGCCAACAGAGGCTTGGCCACCACCACCAAATGATCGCCACCAAGTAGCGTACGGACGGTGAGTGGCGGTGGCGGACCTTCGAGTGCATGGCGAGCGTCCAACAGCCAGCCAATGGTCCCTTTCTCCAGTCGTCTCCCCACTGGCCTCTTCTCGACCATGAAGATGAGTCAGGGAACAGTCGCCTCTTTCAAAGCGCCTTCGCTGATAATGATCTCGCGTGTCGCACGAAAAATGGGAAAGAAGGACCTCCTGTGCGACACGTTCACGGATTACACCCCCAGGGGATACAAATGCATTTCCATAGAAAACAATAGAGCGCGGGGCTCAAACAGAGGCAGCAGGCTGCCAGGCAGCCGAACGAACATGTCCCCGGTCGCCGTCGCCACACACTCAAGCGAGTGAGCTGAAGCAGCGAGAGAGAGAGAGACGAGAAGAGAACGAGAAGGACGTGGGACGCCAGCAGTCGACTAACAGGCCACCGCACATAACGCACCACCACCGCTAGCACCAGAACAGTAGGCGCGATGCACTCGACGGGCGGCGGCAGCTCGCACCACAGCCGGAGCATGCGCAGCATCGCCGAGCACTACGCGGCGCTGGGCACGCCGTCGGTCGTGGACGAGGTGCGCGGCGTGAGCACCACGTCGCTCGACGACGAGTTCATCGAGAACGTGGACGACATCGTCAGTGACAGCGACGTCGACGACGACCAAGGCGGCGATGCGTATAGCGCCAGCGGCGCCAGCACGGACGTCGTGCAGCAGTACCAGACCGACTACGCGCTCGAGCGCGCGCGCGCCGCCAGAGCAGCAGCCGCAAACGCGCCCAAGACCTGGAGAACGAAGCTGAACACACAGGTACCGATCTTCGTCGCGGTTTCGATCGGCGCGTACTTCGGCGTGGGCGTGCGCGTGCTGCTCACCGAGTTCGCGCAGGCGCTGTCGTCGAGCCAGATGGAGCTGCTGCACCTGCTGGGCTTTGGGTACTTTTTGCCGAACGTGGTCGGGTGCTTCGTCATGGGGCTGGCCGTGCGCTGGAAGCCGCTCTTCCGCAGCCAGTTTGCCGTGTACTTCACGGGCCTCACGACGGGCTTCTGCGGCTGCTGCACGACCTTCGCGAGCTGGGACATGGGCGTCGCCGCCATGTTCGCGCACGGCAAGTGGGCGAACGCGTTCATCGTGCTTGGCGTCCAGATCACGAGCGCGATCGCGAGCTTCCGGGTCGGCTACCACTGTGGAGACGGCGTCGTGCAGTACTTCATCACGCGCATGTACCCGCTCCAGAAGCCGCCCGTGGACCTGAACCAGCTCAAGCTCGACCTCGAGCGCAACATCCGCAGCCTGCGGTCCGTCAAGGCGAACGCGTTCGGCCAGCTCGTCTCGCGCCGCGTGACCGCGACGGAACAGGCGCTCGTGATCTCGTACGACGCGAGCGCGGAGCTCATCTCGGAGATCGCGCAGGTCGAGCAGGACTTCTACCGCGTGTCGCACCGCGGCCACGCGTGGCTGGGCACGGGCGTCGTCGCCACGGCGCTGCTCTGGTCGCTCACGTTCTTGTCCAGCGACAACAACTACACGCGCTCGCGGCTGCTGGCGGTCTGCTTTGGCCCGTTCGGCGCGCTGCTGCGCTACCAGCTCTCGCTCTACAACACGCAGCCCAAGTGCAAGAACTTCCCGTTCTACACGTTCGTGCCCAACGTGCTGGCGTCGCTATTGTCGTGCGTGGTCGAGGTCATCGGTAGCTCGATCGCCGCACACCACAGCACCAGCGAGTCGCGCTACCGCACGTTCGTCTTGCTCGGCGAGGGTGCGATCCAGGTGGGCTTCCTCGGCTCGCTCTCGACCGTGTCCACGTGGGTGAGCGAGCTCGACGTGCTGTCGTCGCGCCGCGTGTTCTGGGCGTACCGCTACGCGTTCGCGAGCGTCGTGGCTGCGCAGCTCCTCAGTGTTTGTGTCCTCGGTATCTATGTCGTGCAGGGCAGCGGGCCACTGCTGCACAAGTAGTAGTTAGTAGTGGAGAAGAGATGTCAGTTGTCTCTCTTTTGTGAATGCAGGTTGAAGGCAAGTACAGACAATGCGAGCACCTTATAACAAATACAGTACTGCCTGACCCCATGTGCCGAGGTCTCCTTCTGGTACAGCGTCATTCACAATAAAGGAAAGATGGCGATGACCGCACTCGAGATGACGAAGAACAAGAAGCGATGCTTTGCGGCGCAACTCGTGATGGAGGACCGCGGCGACGAACATGGTGGTGACCAGGGCCAGCATCGCTTCCCACGCGTGGCTGCGGCGCACACGCTGCGCCAGTCGCGCCGCCACGGCGAGCTGAGCGTCAACATGGAACAGCAGACCGTGACGTTCGTATACCCAAAGCACGGGAAGCACCTCTTCAAGCGCACGTTCCCGCAGCCGCTCAAGTGTGTCGCGGGCAAGCAGGTGCTGCGCGTGTACTGCAGCATGGGCAAGCGCACGTTCATGTGAGTATGGATTATGTGTGTTCTGCTCCATAGCATGCGCGGGTGCTGTGTAGATGGACAGCATGCGAGATACATGTCGAAGATGTGTAGAAGTGCATGTCCAACTACCGTCGCTGCTCGACTCGTATGGCATTCGTCTGCATGTTCGATACAATGTTCGTTCGAGACAGGCGCGATACGGTCAACTGGTGCATGGACTGACGAATTCAATACGCTTCCCATGCGATGCAATGCGTCCATCATCGGGGGTCGTATGGCGTTCAGTGGCTCACAGAATTGCCATGGTTGCCAACGTGGTAGGTGCCGCTTGCTCTCGCGCGAGGACGCGATAGAGTGCAGCGCCGCTTTCCAGCAGATCGGAGGTGAGTGCGCCACAGTCACAATGTGTGGTTAAAGTACCAGCGAAGCTCGCACGTTACCTCGCGCATATTGCTATACAGTGAGTGTCGTCCGCGTTGCGCCGTCCGACATCCTCGTGCGCGCATCCGAGAGCACAGTCGCGAGTTGCCCCATGACCGCGCGCCTTCAAAGCGGTGCGTCTCCTGCATGCCGTGCTGCACCACAATGCAGCGCTAACTGGTATTGTAACACCGGTATGCAGAGTGCCGGGCAGCGCTCGGTGCCATTCAGGACCCAGCGCGTGCGCAGGGAATACACGCATTCGCGGCCGCGTACCTCCGCTCCGACGAACTGCAGCGCGACTCGGCAGCCATCACGCACGCGCTCTTCAACAGCGAGTGAAAGGAGACAAAGAAGCCGAGTCAGCAGTCTAAAGTTGCGCTTGTGGTGCGCTATGAGCTAGTTTCGTAGTTTGCCGTAGTTGCTGAGCTCATTTCCCTTGATTTCGCTGATTTGGGTCATTCTTTGGAAGTCAATTGGCGCCTGTTTTTCTTCGACGCAATTTGGTGCAGTTGATCGATCGATCAACCAAAAGAAGCAGAGCTCGACGACGTGCACAGCAGGCAGCAATGGCGCCGCCGCTGCTGCGAACGAGAAGAGCACATGGGAGCTTGCTCAGTACAGTGCTGCTGACGTCGCTACTGCTGCTGCCGCTTTTGTCTCCTGCGAGGGCCGCGCTGCGCCCGCAATGGAGCAAGTACCTCGAGTCTTTTGGCTACCACACAGGACTCGGATGTGAGTGTCCAGCACTTGCTTTCAGCGTGCTGCTACTATGGAATGCGTGTGCAGCTGCTAACGTTACCCTTCACTGTATGTGCCGTTGAGGACGTTTTGTCATGCCAGACCAGTGCAGCTACGTGGAGAAACCGTCGCAGTCCGTGCGCAGCCACTTACAGAGCCACCTGAAGGCGCAGGACCGCGCCGTGGAGTCCATCGTCGCAGCGATCGAAGCCTGGGAGTTCTCGTAAGTTCGGGCCACCCTGCAGCGCGACTAGCTCTGCTTTCACTCGTACTGACCGACTGACTCATTGCTACATGCATGATAGGCGATCCTCGGAGAAGCACCGGACGCCGCTGGTGCTCGCGATCACAGGACCCACGGGCACAGGCAAGACGGAGACGTCCAACCTCATCGCGGAGAGCCTGTTCAAGCGCAAGAAGAAGCTGCGCAACAGCGACAAGGAGGTCTCGTCCGGTTTGCTCGTGTTTCGGTACGTAACTTGCATCAGGTGGACTGCTGGGAATGCAGAATGCTCATCATGCACGCTGTTTGTCGCTTGTGCTTTAGAGGAGAAGACTTCAGCGACAACTTTACAAACCCAGTGACCGAGTATCACACCCAGATCAAGGCCAGGTAAGAAATTGGACTACCACTTTTGAGACGATGTGTGTGTTTGTTGACCTGAAAGCTAACGCGAATGTCAAATGTTTGCAGACTAGCGGACCATCTGCGCGAGTGCTCGGGTAACGCCGTCGTGGTCTTTGATGAAGTGCAGAAAGTGATTCCACACACCCTGGACGGTACGAGTCCTTGCTATGAAGCTACATCGAGACGGTAGTGAGGGAGGACAGGTAGTGACTCGGTGTCCTGATCTTCTTGCTTGTATCTGTTGTTGCTGCAGTGCTGATGGAAGCGATGAGCCCGCGCGCCCAGCTCTCGTACTACAAAGGCAGCGCCATCAAGACTCTCGACACGAGCAACGTAACTAGAGCTGTTGTTGACCACCACAATGCCTGGCTATCCCCAAGTTGACAATGCACACCTCTTGCTGTAGGTAATATTCGTGTTCGTTTCGGACATTGGCGTGTCGGAGATGGAACAGGTGCTCATTCGGTACGAGTTCCGCGAAGATGTCCCGATGGTCGCGTTCGAAAAGGTCGTCAAGAGCGCGCTGGACGAGCAATGGAAGCGCCTGAACTTCGGAAAAGTGATCGACAAGGTGCGATTTTGTTGGCTGTGCTGGTAGCTCGAATGCCAATGTGTGCTTGATGTCTAACGATGGGACTGTGCTGGATGGGCGGCAGGTGATCCCGTTCCTGCCGTTCGAGCAAGAGCACATTGCTGATATCATCGCGCTCAAGCTGGCGCAGCTGGACGAGAACTACCGCGGCATCTACTGGCACCACCTCTGGATCGACGTCCGTTGGTCTTCTCACTCCAACGGCTCTTGACTCGATCATGGAACTAACGAGTTTCCCTATGATGATGTTCATAATCGACAGCCCGAGCTCCCGAACTACATGTCGAGACTGGACTCGATGCAGTATGAGATCCGGTCGGCGAAAGTGGATGGTAGGGCCGCTTCCGTCAAGATCTTCGCCAAGTACGGCGCGCGCAACGTCGAGACGGGACCGATTCAGTTTCTTAAATCCAAGCTACTGCGCTCCATCCGGCCGTTCAACCCAGGTTCGTGTCCTGACTGTTATATTATACGTCTTTTTGTTAAGCGTGATGGCGTTGCGGCTCACTTATTCGTTGGGGAACCATTCTCTTGCTTGCTGAGTGCAGATGCCGAGATTCGGATATCGTTCGATCCAAGTGACAGCCAAGTGGTGATCATTTCCTGCGCAGAAGAGAAGAAAGAGGACAGCGCAGAGTTCACGGGAGTGAGCTGCGACACCAAGTGGAAAGGAGCGTTTGAATAGAAAGATCAACGGTAGGAACACGATAGTAAAACACGTGGATGCAGATCAAACAGATAGGCCAGCGTGTGGTAGTCACCATATCAAGCTCAAGCAGAACGTCCCGTCACCTTCACTTCAACTTGACCCTCCTGAGCAAAAATGTTGCACGGACATTGCGTCGAGAAAGAAAGCGCGCATTTTTGACCACGTCGAAGCGCAGATTGTATCCAATCAAAATGACGATATTCAGCTCACCTGTCACCGAAAACATTCGCACAACGATTTCAATGTCGCAATACCAAGGACTTGTCCAGCTTTCGGAACCGATGTATCGGACTTTTGTCTTTGGCACACTATTTTAGCAGTGCCGGATCTTCCACATCCGTCCAATAGGATGTCAGCATCCTCTTTCCAAAGACAATAGTCCGATACATTGTGGAAGAGAAAGATCAGAGCCTCCAAGAAGTGATCTTTTGGAAGCCGACACATTCTCTATTGCAGAAATGGACGACATTTTCGGATAAAGCAATCCCGATTGAGGCCAGCCATACAAACGGCAGATCAAGCACTCCATCGGAATTGCGTGATTCCCAAGTCGATAAAGCCGACTTTTTGTCCTTTCGCGAGGGTTTTGTCCCAAACGAAACACACGACCAAAACGCACCCGTTAGTTGGCAGAATGACAAGAGGCGCCAAGTCGACGACGGTAGCGCGCGGCGTGCGCAGAGGAGGCCGCCGCCGCCACCGTGTCCTGCTACTGTGGCCGCTGCTGCTGTTAGGTTTGCTGCTGAATGCGGTCACGTGTGTGCCGAGCGTCGCTGCGCTAGACATCCCGTGGCAGCAGTACCTGGAAGTGCTCGGGTTCTACACGGGGCTTGGCTGTACGTCATTGTGGTCAAATAGGGTTGTCTCCTCTCGTGGCTAGTAGCGCATACAGCTTCTCCGTGTCGCTCGTTGGTGTCGCTGCACTAATGCACTTGCTGACGTGCTTGCTGTGTGTCTGCATGTTTGTTGTTGTGAGCAGATCAGTGCACGTTTGTGGAGAACCCGTCGCAGTCCGTTCGCAGCTACTTGCACACGCACCTGAAGGCCCAGGACCGCGCATTAGAGTCCGTAGTCGCAGCGATCGAGGCGTGGGAGTTCTCGTACGTACTGTTGTCGCAGTGGAACCACACGTGTATGTGTCGTGTGGTAATGCATGTCGTTACGCTAACGCTTATGCGCGTGAATGGGTGCTGCGTAAATGTACAGGCGAACCTCGAGCAAAGACCGCTCTCCACTGGTGCTCGCGATCACGGGACCGACGGGCACGGGCAAGACCGAGATGTCGAACCTCCTCGCAGAGAGTGTGTTCAAGCGTCGCACGCGCCTGCCCAACAGCGAGAAGCACATCGCATCGGGACTGCTGGTCTTTCGGTACGTCTTTGGGGTTGATTTATTCTCCATGAAAGGTGATACGATTGCGTGGCTGACATGCTGCTTGTATGTGCTTTAAAGAGGCGAGGACTTTAGCGACAACTTCACAAACCCCGTGACGGAGTACCATACGCAGATCAAGACGAGGTGAGGCGCTTCTCGCTTACTCTGAGCTGGCGGCTAATTGTATGTTGCTAATATTGTGTGGAGCGTGATCTTTTTGGATGGGTACAGATTAGCAGAGCACTTGCATCACTGCTCCGGCAAAGCGGTTGTTGTGATCGACGAGGTGCAGAAAGTCATTCCGCACACACTGGACGGTACGTTTTGTATCGAGACGGTGGCTTTAAGTTTGAGAGGCATGTGCTACTGGCTAATGGTGCAACTCATGTTTGCTCGCTGCAGTGTTGATGGAAGCGCTGAGCTCACGCGCGCAGTTCACGTACTACAAGAACGGCATCTCCAGGAAGATCGACACGAGCAACGTGATCTTCGTGCTGGTGTCGGACATCGGCGTCGTCGAAATGGAACACGTGATGATCCAGTACGAGAAGCGGTCGGACGTGCCCATGGCGACGCTCGAGAAAGTAGTCAAGTCGGCGCTGGACGCGCAGTGGAAGCGCCTCAATTTTGGCAAAATGATCAACCAGGTACGACGATGCGTAAGAGGCTTGAAGCGTGGTCGATGCGGCAAACATTGAGAGCCAACCTATTTTTTCCCCCTCTTCATGTATCAACAGGTAATCCCGTTCCTGCCGTTCGAGCAGGTGCATATTGCCCAGATCATCACGCTCAAGCTGTCGCAGCTGGACGAGAACTACCGCGGTATCTACTGGCATCGCCTGTGGATTGAGGTACGTTCTGGTACTTGGTATATACTTCACAAGGAGTCAGTGAATACGTTTCCTGACCGACTTTTGCTGTAGGATGGGATCGCAGATTACATGTCCCGCCTCGACTCGATGCACTACGAAGTGCGCTCTGCGAAGGTCGGCGGGAAGGTCACATCCAGCAAGATCTTTGCGAAATACGGCGCGCGCAACGTGGAGACCGGTCCGATCCAGCTCCTCAAGTCCAAGCTGCTGCGCTACTTGCGGCCGTTCAACCCAGGTGCGCATTTTGTCAGGAGCTCTTCGTTTCCAGGCTTTATGGCGTTAGGAAATGCTAACTTTGTGAACTGGTTGGTGCAGACGCCGAGGTGCGAATATCCCAGGACCCCGACTCGAAGGAGATCTCGATCACGTCGTGTGCGCCGGAGGACCCGTTGGGAAAGAAGCAGAAGGACTCAAAGGCTGGTGGTGACGGTGAGACTGAAGGCGAAGAGTTCGTCAGCATCAGCTGCCTGACGCGATGGAAAGGCAAGTTCGTTTAGGGAGCGCGCACACAGAGCAGGAAGGAAGCAGGGAGCAACACCGGCAAAAAGGTCCCACGCGAACGCCAACTTTTGCGTCATGCGGTTTTAGTGAGGAAGGTGTCTAATTTACATCTATAGACAGCTCACTTATATAATTTGCTCTGTTTGCGCTCCCAGCATTCATTAATTTAATTTGTGTCTCTTCAGAAGGGGGAAGATCTTGGCAAGGATTCCCAAGCAAAGCAAACGCGAAGCACGAGAAAGAAGGAAGCAAGCGAGGCAAACGCGCGTTCTCGATCCATCTCTCTCTCTGTCTCCATCTGTGTGAGGCTGCACACCGCCACCAACACATCAAGAAGAAGACCAGCACCAAAGCAGGTCACTATGAGTGCGCTCGAGTCGAACGAGATCTGGGGCAACGCCGAGGAGGGGCTGGACCCGGAGATCCTGCTCATGTCGAACGAGGAGCTCCGCCAGCGCATCCGCCTGCTGGACAACGACATCCGCATCATGCGCAGCGACATCCAGCGCATCAACCACGAGTCCAACTCGCAGCGCGAGCGCATCAAGGAGAACAACGAGAAGGTCAAGCTCAACAAGCAGCTGCCGTACCTCGTGGGCAACGTCGTCGAGGTGCGTGACGATAGCAGGATACGATCGTTGTTACTATTGTATTGGACAGGGCGGTGTCCTGATTATGCATGTGCTGATGTCGTCATGGTACTGATCGCAATAGATCCTGGAGCTGGAGGACGATGAGGACGAGCAGGACGGCGCCGCGACCGACGTCGACGCGCAGCGCAAGGGCAAGAGCGCGGTCATCAAGACGTCGACGCGCCAGACGATCTTCCTTCCGATCCCGGGTCTTGTGGACTCGGAGAGCCTGATCCCGAACGACCTCGTGGGCACGAACAAGGACAGCTACCTGATTCTGGAGAAGCTCCCGGCAGAGTACGACTCGCGCGTGAAGGCGATGGAGGTCGACGAGAAGCCCACGGAGGAGTACAGCGACATCGGTGGCCTGGACAAGCAGATCCAGGAGCTCATCGAGGCCGTGGTGCTGCCGATGACCCACAAGGAGAAGTTCGACGCGATCGGCATCCAGCCGCCGAAGGGCGTGCTCCTGTATGGACCCCCTGGCACGGGCAAGACGCTGCTCGCGCGTGCGTGCGCCAAGCAGACGGACGCGATCTTCCTCAAGCTCGCGGCACCGCAGCTCGTGCAGATGTTCATCGGTGACGGCGCCAAGGTACGCCTGGCAGTGGGCTGTGGTTTGCTAAAAGGGTTGAATATTGGCTAACGTTGTAGCTGGTGCATCCATCATGTTATAATGTGACAGCTCGTCCGCGACGCCTTTGAGCTCGCCAAGGAGAAGTGCAAGGACCAGAAGCGCGGCGGCGCGATTATTTTTATTGATGA
The DNA here is from genome assembly GCA_023333845.1 of Globisporangium polare. NCBI lineage: Eukaryota > Oomycota > Peronosporomycetes > Pythiales > Pythiaceae > Globisporangium > Globisporangium polare. The sequence goes on along the minus strand of JAASFQ010000009.1, from coordinate 28,572 downwards.
GGTACGTCTATTGAGCTGTTTAATACTACTCAGCTTGTCTTTGGTCCATACCAATGGGTTGTTGACTCGGTCTCTCTGTTGCTTTTAGCTGGATGCGATTGGTACGAAGCGCTTCGGCGGTGAGCAGTCGGGCGACCGAGAGGTGCAGCGCACGATGCTGGAGCTGCTCAACCAGCTCGACGGCTTCACGAGCAACACGAACATCAAGGTCATCGCCGCCACGAACCGACCGGACGTGCTCGACCCGGCGCTGCTCCGATCCGGCCGTCTCGATCGAAAGGTGAACATGAAGTGGAACATGAGGCGCTGGCTAATATTTTCTTTGCTGGTAGTTGGGTGGAGTATTGATCGGTGCTGCTTTCTATGATTATGGACAGATCGAGTTGCCCCACCCGTCAGAAGAAGCGCGTGCTCGCATTATGCAGATCCACTCGCGCAAGATGAACGTGGACACCGAAGGTACAGAGCATCTCGCGTATTTATTGGACACTGCGTGTGGTATGGCTGTGCTAATGTGACTTGTTATCCCGATCTCGTCAACTGGCAGACACAAACTTTGATGAGCTCGCTCGTTGCACAGACGACTTCAACGGCGCCCAGCTGAAAGCGGTACGTGCCAATAGAGTCGGCATCGCCTTGTACAATCGGTGGTGTACTGACGCGGCTTGTGTATCATATTAGGTGTGCGTGGAGGCGGGTATGCTGGCACTACGCCGCGACTCGACGGTGATCAAGCACGAAGACTTCATGGAGGGCATCTCGGTCGTCTCGGCCAAGAAGAAGGCCACGCTGCAGTACTACGCTTAGAGACGCCGACCGAACCGACCCACCCAGGGCTTCACTCTGTCGGCTCTCAAGCATGAAGGAATGCTTGAGAAACGAGCAGAGAGGCAGGCGAACTCGAGAAGACCAAGGAGGGGCGAGGACTGGACAGCAAGCGAATGAAGGGAAATCAGTCGCCTTTCCACATCTGCCTTCTCGTAAAGAAAAGAAAAATCACCCACCACCATTTCCGAATTTCTTGAAAGTAAACCTGAAATTGTTTGAAACAGAAACCACCAATTGCTCACGCCTTTTCGTGCACCTGCGCATCAATGGCGTGTCTTCCCAGCCAGCAGCAGCTCAATTGAACGAACGCCATGAGCCTGAACGTGAACAAGATCGTCCCAGAGGCGCCGCCACCTCCCCCATTGCCTCCGTCGCTCGCCCCTCTAGCTGCAGATGCCCAGTCACATGGAGGCAGCGCTGCGGGCAGCAACGGCTCGCAGCCGAATGCTGGTGGCAGTCTTCAGCAGTCGCACATCCAACCGGCGCGCACCATCGACCGAGCCAAGGTGACCGAGTCCCTGTCGAGTATGGCTAGATGCCATCGATATGGCTACTGACTGCTTTTGGTGTCCACTATCAACAGATGAACGTGCGGCGCGGCTCGAAGCGCCTCAAGCAGCTCTTTGAGCCAAAGCCCGATGCGGTAAGCACCGGAACGCCTCTACGCTGGTTGTGTAGTCATCTCACAGTCGACTGCGGTCACTTGCTGTACCTATGTGACCGACTGCTAGGACCTAGACCTGGACATGTTCTACCAGAAGCGCCTGCGCCGGCGCACGCAGCTGCAGCACGAGATCGCGACGACGCTCGTGTCAGGCGGCATGGCCAACGGCGACGGTATCCTCGAGGAGCTCGCGAGCAGCCCGTCTATGATGCGCGGCATGCACATCACGCTCTCGCCCGGCGAGGAGTACGAGCAGTACGCCAAGATGCACGCCGCGACGGCCAAGGGGATGCGCAACTCGCCCTTCTACACGCCTAGCCAGGCGAACGAGGACGAGGACGACGAGCCCACTCTGCCGCACGCGCCCAAGCTCGAGCACGTGACTGAAGAGACGGCCGAGGAGCTTCGGCGCAGAGAGTCGGCAGTGCAAGCCATTGGCGCAAATGGCGGCCCGGGAGCTCTTGGCGAGACCTTGGGAGGTGGGACATCGTCACCAAGTGCTGGAGCTCTGGACGGTGGTGGGGCTGTTGCTGCTCCAGGAGGAGCGTCAGCGCTGGCCAGCAAGCTCGCGTCCAAGCGCCTGCACCGGATGAAGAGCGTCTCGGGCCATGCGAACATCATCCGCCACGTGAGCAGGATGATCAACCCGCTGGGGCGCTTCCGCCTCGCCTGGGACGTCGTGAGCATCTTTTTCATCTTCTATAACGCGTTCGCCATTCCGGTGAGGAGGGCGTGTTGTTGTCGTGTGAATGAGGACATTTGCGATATGTTCTGAGATTGGGAGATGGGCTGATTCGAGTAGCTGACTTCATTTTGTCCTCCTATGCGAGACAGTTTGACGTGTCGTTCAACTTGGACGACTCGACAGACAGCTACTTTGACACACTGGTGGACATGTTCTTCTTTGCGGACATCGTAAGTGGACACTCTCACACACTCTGGTCTATGTCCCTGCCACGTGGACTAATTCGCCTACTTTGCGTGTCCTTTCCATGCGTACACTCTGTGTCCACCAAGGCCATGACGTTCAACACGGCGGTGGACGTGGACGGCACAATCCGGTACAACCGTCGACTTGCAGCGACCAACTACCTCAACTCGTGGTTCACCGTCGACGTCGTCGCAGCGCTTCCTTACCAGTACATGGTCCCGCAGACCGACTCGTCTTCGAGCACCCTCTACAAGTCGCTCAAGCTGCTGCGCCTCGTGCGTTTGCTACGGTTGTTCCGCATCTCGCGCATCCTGCGGCGCATCCAGAACGCGGTCTTCATCCGCTCGACGCTCAGCTCGCTGCTCAAGTACTGCATGCTCGTGGCCTTCGTCTCGCACTGGTTCAGCTGCATCTTCCACGGCATCGGTGCAGCCCAGGCGAGCGGCGCGGTGAGCTGGATCCGCATCCAGGGACTCGAGGAGCCGCACGCCGGACGGTGGGACCGCTACGTCGGCGCACTCTACTTTGCCGTGCAGACGCTTACCACCATCGGCTTTGGGGATATCTCAGGGACGAACCCGGACGAGCGGCTGTTCAGCATCTTCGCCATGATCACGGGCGGCGGCATCTTCGCCTACGGCATCACCAACGTAAGGTCTTGTTGTGGCTGAGGGTTGCTTGCATTCGCTAGGCTTATGAAGATACTAACAACATGATTGGTTGCAGATCGTCGAGCTTGTATCGAGCCTGACGATCCAGGAGACGCACTTCCGGCAGAAGATGGATGAAGTGAACGAGTACATGAGCGCGCGCGACTTGCCCATGAAGCTGCGCATGGAGATCCGCGAGTTCTACCACAACACGCGGCTCTCGCGCGAGAGCAAACTCAACTCGGAGCAGCAGATCCTCGGCGACTTGTCGTCAAAGCTGCGCTCCAAGATCGCGCTGAGCATCAACGACCAGTTCCTGCGCAAGTTCCCTTTCTTCACGGGCAGCGAGCCGAATTTCCTCATGGAGCTCGCGCTCAACATGCGCATGATCCACTTTGCGCCCCTGGAGGACGTGATCATCGAGGGCGAGATCGGCCACGAGATGTTCTTCATCTTTCGCGGGGCTGTCGAGGTGCACAGGAAGAAGGCGCAGATTGGGATCCTGGGCGAGAACCAGTACTTTGGGGAGATGGCGATCCTGAGTCCCGACAACAAGCGCACGGCCTCGGTGCGCACTTTGTGCTTCTGCGAGCTGCGCATGCTGTCCAGGAACAGATTCCTCGAGGCGTTGGCGCTGTACCCGGCCATGCAGACCAAGATGGCACAGGTCGCCAAGGGGAGAGCCGTGGTGATAGGCAACCCGCAGGCCGTGCCGCTCAAGGACATGAAGGAGAATGGCAGTGGCGTGCGTGAGGCCAAAGGCACAGATTCGTCGCCTGGGAAACAATCTCAGCAACAGCAACCTCATGAGCCAAAGCAGCAAGGCGACAGTGTCCACATTGCGTCGCCCTCATTATCACCGTCCAATAGAAAATCCAGCTACTCGCGGCTCTCGATCGGCAACGCCGCGACGAGCTCGCTCGCGCGCATGCAGCAGGCCGAGCGGCGGCTCTCGGACCCGTTCATCCCTGTGCGTGCGACGACCTCAGCGCGCCTCAACAGCTCCTCACGGCGCGGCTCGAACCAGAACTCGACAGGGCTAACACCGGGGATGGCGCTCATGATCGCGGACATCACGCTGTTATTGGAAGAGGCCATGCGCCGCCAGGACCTGCTCATCAACCGCGTCGTGCGGCTGAAGAGCGATCTCGACCAGATGAAGATCAACGAGCCGTCGCTGTACACTTCGCCGTCTTCCGTGAACACGAGCCCCACCGCCAACAGGTTGTCGGGGTCCTTCGCCACGGGCGTGTACTTATAATGGAAGTCAGCACAGGCTTTGGAAAATGCTATCGTTTTGCATGGGATCCCCAGCGTTAAGCGTGGCATAAGAGACTGTAGAGAAATGGCTGCACTTTGCCAAATCGAATGACTGCTGTGGGTGAAGGTGTCCATATGATCCGCCGCTTGACACGCGTCATCCCAAGCGAGGATAATGACGAGTTGCTGAAACGGGCGCGCATGCTCAGCTCAGCTCAGCGCAACGCTGACCACCAGCGGGTGGTGCGGATTGAGCGATCGATCGATCGAGAAACGGAAGAAAACCCTCGCGGTCCCAGGTTCCTCCCGTGTTCCTTCGGTCTCCATCTGGATGCAGTGCATCTCTCCATCGAGACAGAGAAAATTCGCACGCGAGGAAAGAGCTCATCAAGAGGCGCTTCACATCAACTCATTGCCCAATTCTCACTCTGCGTGCTCCTCCCCGTCCGTCGCCTTCTGTCAGTCGCAGCGGCGGTGTCGGTCTTCGGGAACAATGGACCAGCAGCAGCGGCAGCGTGACGAGTGGGCGGCGTCGCCGATTCCGCCACTGTGGGGTCCTGACCAGGTCAAGCGCGGAGTGCCGAGCGTCGACCCAGCAGCCCACTCGCGCGTCCGAGCGCTCCCGCAAACACACAACTTCGCAGGAAACAACCAGGACCACGAGCGCATTGGAGAGAGAGAGCGCTACGATAAACAGGAGGAAGCGGACGACGGCGACGGCGGCAGCAACCAGGAGGACGATGTGCGCCCGGAGCTGAAGGCGCTCCCGCTGTTCTCGCTCGTGACGCCGGAGCCGCGCCGCGTCGTGTCCCCCGAGCTGATCTTCTCGAGCGCAGCAGAGAGGTGAGCTTTTCGAAATGGTTGGTGCTGCGATGTCAAAGACTGACAGACCTTGTGCGTGTACCGTAGCTTGTCTCGGTGCAAACGCCTGCGATTCTCAGCGCCGAACGCGTCTCAAGATGAAGACAACGCCCAAGGGTTCCTTCCCACTGCGTTCACTCGAGCAGGATACCACTTTCGCTCGATCGTCGCGGACCGTCCGGACGTGGAGGAGGAGGTCACGAGTCCGCCCATGCGCTCGAACAACCCCGTGGTCATGGACTCGCGCTTCCAGCTGGGCAGGACGACCAGGTTCGATCTGCAGAAGGACGCAAGGGCGGCCCCCGTGCAGCCCTTCTACCCGCGCGCCACCCGCCGCTTCCCACCGAGTTCGTCCTGAGCGCTCGCTGACCGAGTGTTCGCCTTTTGTATCATACGCCAGCATCTTGTCCATGGGAATGACAGGCTCCACACTTCACGCCAACCTGGGGAGCCATGCAGACACATCAGGTTTTGTGCGTCAAGCAGTTCAGAAACAGCAGCAGCAGCAAGACCAACAGACCCAGGCTTGCAATACAACGACAGCATTTGCATTATCCCACACACACTATCATCACCTGTCTCGTTGACTCTCTTCTTCACTCACTCCTCCCTTCGTTCCTTCTTTTCCCCACTCTCTCTCTCTCTCTCTCTCTCGACTCGACACGGCTTTCGAACTTGACCATTGGCTAAAGAAGCAAAAAACATGCGAATGGTTCCTCGTCTGCGCACACACGCAGCCAAAGCAGACGCGCAGCAGACGAGCAGGGATGGCATCGGGAGAAGCTGACTCCAGTTCCTCCCAGATGGCACCTCTATCGTTCAAGAATCCGTAATTCTCTCTCTCGAGAGAGAGAAATGGCGAAAGACTAGGTAGCAAGCGACCTTCATGAGACGCTTAGACGACGCGGTCGTACGCCAGGATCGGCGCCAGCCAGCGCTCCGTCTCCTCCAGACTCAGGCCCTTGCGCTGCGAGTACTCGACGACCTGGTCCTTGCCGACCTTGCCGACGGCAAAGTACTGCGACTCCGGGTGCGCGAAACAGAGCGCGCTGACGGCCGACCCAGGCAGCATCATGTAGCTGTCGGTCAGCTCCAGCCCAATGAGCTCCGTCGCCTTGAGCAGGTCCCACAGCGCGCGCTTCTCCGTGTGGTCAGGTTGCGATGGGTACCCGGGCGCGGGACGGATACCGTCGTACTTGACCTTCAGCAGCTCCTCCTTGTCCAGGACTTCGTCGGCAGCGTAGCCCCAGTCGTTCACACGCATCTCGCGATGGATGTACTCGGCGAACGCTTCCGCGAGACGATCGCCAAGCGCCTGGGACATGATCTTGTTGAAGTCATCGTGCTCCGCTTCGAACTTCGCAGCCATCTCTTCGACGCCAAAGACACCGACAGCAAAACCGCCGATGTAGTCCTGGACGCCCGCGCCAGCTGGCGCGATAAAGTCCGCCAACGACATGTACGGGTCGTTCGTCTCCTTCTCGGCTTGCTGACGGAGCATGCAAAACTTGGACACGGGCGTCTCCGGTTGCTTGGGGTCGCACACGATCACGTCATCGCCCTCACGGTACGCAGGGAAGATGCCGGACACTCCGCGGACCTGCATGAGCTTCTTGTCGATGATCTCCTTGAGCAGCTTCTGACCCTCGTCGAAGACCTTCTTCGCCTCAGCGCCGACGTGCTCGTCGTCAAAGATCTTCGGGTACCCACGGTTCGGGTAGCGACCACGAAGCTCCCACGTCTGGAAGAACGGGTTCCAGTCGATGTACGGCACCAGCTCCTTCAGATCCAGGTCCTGGATCACGTGCAGACCCACGCGGTTGAGCTTCTGGTACGGCGGGTTGTTCACAAAGTCGATCTTGAAGCCCTTGTTCCTCGCGTCGCTGTAGCTCACGAGCTTGATGTCGTCCAGCGACGCGTAGTACTCTTCGCGAAGCTCCTCGTAGTCCTCCATCAGCTCTTCGACAAACTCATCACGCTCGTTGTCCTTGCGAAGCAGGTTGCCGACCACAACGACGCTACGCGAGGCGTCCAACACGTGGATCACGGGGTGGTTTGGGGTCGAGTAGTGAGGCGCGATCTTCACGGCCGCGTGCATCTTGGACGTCGTGGCACCGCCAACCATGAGCGGGATGTTCATGCCCGCCTTGCTCATCTCGCGAGCGACGTACACCATCTCATCCAGCGACGGCGTGATCAAACCCGAGAGACCGATGATGTCGACCCTCTGCTCACGAGCGACGCGAAGGATGTCTTCACAGGGCACCATGACGCCCATGTCGATGATCTTGTAGTTGTTGCAGCCGAGCACGACGCCGACAATGTTCTTGCCGATATCGTGGACATCGCCCTTCACGGTCGCCATGAGCACCTTGCCGGCGTACTGCGAGTCTTCGTCCTCGACCTCGTTCTCAATCCCGTTCGCCGTGTTCGCCAGTCGCTGCTGGTTCTTCTCCTCCTCCATGAACGGCAGCAGGTACGCAACCGCCTTCTTCATCACACGCGCAGACTTGATCACCTGCGGCAAGAACATCTTTCCCGAGCCGAACAAGTTCCCGACCACGTTCATGCCGTCCATCAGTGGTCCTTCAATCACGTCCAGCGGACGCACCGACACCTTCCGCATCTCCTCCACATCCTGATCGATGTACTCGGAAATACCCTTAACCAGCGAATGCGTGAGACGCTCGCCAATCGGCTTTGTGCGCCACTCCTGCTGGCTGACGGCAGCGACCACGCCACCTCTCTTGGCGGCTTCGACCTTCTCCTTCTCGATCAACGAGCGGTCGAGCAGCGCCTCCGTGGCGTTCGGGTCGCGGTTGAGCACGACGTCTTCAACAAGCTTGAGCAAGTCCTCGGGGATGTTGTCGTACACTTCAAGCATACCAGCGTTCACGATACCCATGTCCATGCCGGCCTTCACGGCGTGGTACAGGAACACACTGTGGATCGCCTCACGGATGACGTCAACGCCTCGGAAGCCGAACGAGAGGTTCGAGACACCGCCACTGATCTTGCAGTACGGGTTCTGCTCCTTGATGATGTGGCATGCGTTGATGAAGTCCACGCCGTAGTTGTTGTGCTCCTCCATACCCGTGGCGACCGTCAGGATGTTCGGGTCGAAGATGATGTCCTCGGGAGGGAAGCCCACTTCGTTCACCAGGATGTCGTACGAGCGCTTACAGATGCGCACCTTCTCGGCTTCCGTGGCCGCCTGGCCATCTTCATCGAAGGCCATCACGACCACCGCCGCACCGTGACGCTTCACAATACGGGCGTGCTCGCAGAAGAGCTCCTTGCCGACCTTGAGCGAAATACTGTTCACGATACACTTGCCCTGGACGCACTTCAAGCCGGCTTCGACAATGTGGAACTTGGACGAGTCGACCATGAACGGCACCTTGGAGACATCCGGCTCCGTGACGGCGATCTTCAGGAACCGCTCCATGGCGGCGACGCCGTCGAGCATACCGTCGTCAACGTTCACGTCGATCACCATGGCACCGTCTTCGACTTGCTGACGCGCAATGTCCATCGCAGTACCGTAGTCACCCTTCATGATCAGTCGCTTGAAGCGGATCGAACCGGAGATGTTGCAGCGCTCGCCCACGTTCAAGAAGCTGAAGCGCTCTTTCGTCACGACGAGGTCCTCGAGACCCGAGAGCCACATGAACGGGTCGCGTGGCTCCGGCAGCGGCCGCGGAGGATACTTGGCGCACACGTCGGCGATGGCCTTGATGTGCAGAGGGGTGGTGCCGCAGCAACCACCCATCATGTTGATGAGCTGGTCCTTGCAGAACTCCTCGCAGTACTCCGCCATGAGCTTCGGGCCGTCGTCGTAGCCGCCCATGGCGTTCGGGAGACCGGCGTTCGCGTACACGGACACGAAGCACTCGGCGACGTTCGAGAGGCGCTGCAGGAACGGCTTCATCTGGTTCGCACCAAGCGCGCAGTTCAAGCCGATGCAGAACGGCTTCGAGTGGCGAAGACTCACGTAGAACGCTTCGGTCGTCTGGCCCGAGAGCGTGCGGCCGCTCATATCGACAATCGTGCCGGAGATGAACAGCGGCAGCTTCTTGCCCGTCTTCTCCTGGTACAAATCCACCGCGTACACGGCCGCCTTGGCGTTCAGCGTGTCGAAAATGGTCTCCACGAGGAGGATGTCACTGCCGCCGTCCACGAGACCTTCGATCTGCGTGTAGTACGCGTCGACGAGCTCGTCGAACGTCACGTTACGGAAGCCCGGGTCTTCGACGTTGGGCGAGATCGAGAGCGTGCGGTTCGTTGGTCCGATCGAGCCGGCGACGAAGCGCGGCTTGAGCGGGTCTTTCGCTGTGACCTCGTCCGCGGCCTGACGCGCGATGCGCGCCGACTCAAAGTTGAGCTCGTAGACGATGTCCTCCATCTTGTAGTCGGCCTGCGCGATCGTCGTGCCGGAGAACGTGTTGGTACCAATCAGCTGCGCCTCGCCGATCTCCATGTACTCGGTGTGGATCTTGTGGATGATCTGCGGCTGCGTGAGCGAGAGCAAGTCGTTGTTGCCCTTCACGAGCATGTTGTAGTCCTTGAAGCGCTCGCCGCGGTAGTCCTCCTCCGAGAGCTTGTACTGCTGGATCATCGTGCCCATGCCGCCGTCGAAGATCATCGTGCGCTGCTTCATGAGCGCCGCGAGGTACGCGAAGATGTCGCTCTCGCCGCGGATGAACGGCTGCTGCAGCAGCGCCACGTCCGCGTCCGTCACTTCGCGCGAGAACGTGTACGTCATGCTGAATGGCTTGCTTTGGCGTTTTCTCAATCAGAGAGAGAGAGAGAGCGGGGGGGGTATGGCTTGTGACTGAGCGAGTGGCTGTAGTCTGTCGGCGGGTAGAGCGTCGGTTCGAGAGAGAGAAGAGAAGGGCGGTCGAGAGAGCGAGAAGCGGCCGGTAGCAGCGGCGCGCGAGTCGGTCAATCGAACGGACGGGTCTTCTTCTCGTCTTCTGAAGGCGCTTTGCAGACTGATCGAGTGGACTCGATCAGTCCGCAACGTGGCCTTCCAGCGTTCCGGAGACTGTACCAGCTTCTTGGGGAGAGATGATACAAGTGTACCAGTCAGCTGCACAGTCTCTCCCCAAGAGAAACAGCCAGCCTGGAAGAATGCATACATTGGAGAGTCTCACTGCTCCGGGAATTAACGCGATCTCTTTTTGCGAAAATGCTATTTTACCCCCACATACAATTGGCAAGTCAACCACTTGATACGATTTGCGAGGTAATGTAATACCTCCCTCCCCATGGGTGTGAATTGTTTTTGTTGTGGAGGCTCGTGGCAAAGCCAATAAGCATGAGAAAAACTCAGCATCATTCAACAGGGCTCAGTGCGCACACCTAATAGCAAGTACTAGTACTGGATCAACTTGCCGGATCTAAACTCTTTTCGTTCTCTTAAGACTTCTCTCTCAATTCTCGAGACTTCCAGCAGCTCGAGAGCCGCACGCCGGGGTGGTCCTTCGTCGCCTCGATCTTATGCGGGAGCCGCTGTGACTGCTCGTTCGTTGCAAAAAAATGTCTGACAGCGCTGTGTGCGGGGCCCCAAGTGATGACCCCAGTGGGTTGGGCCACCATGGGAGCGACCCTGACGCGTACGTTGCAGCTGCCTCTGCTCACAAGAATGGGGTGCAACCCCCGCGTGTGTGCTTTCCCGTCCAGTTCTCCTTGGCGACAGCTTCTATTCACTGGGAGTGAAGCCACTTGAACTTGAAAGTGTAGTCCACACCGTTATGCTCGAGTGGCGATTGAGCGATGAAGGTGACCCAGAGGAGTAGCTTCGCTTGCACCATCGACCACTGGCGCTCCAACACGAACGCGAGCTGGTGGACACCTGACATCGCGAACTTCCTCCACAGCACCAGACTCAGCAGCAAAAACGACGCCAGCTCTAAGATCAGATAGAGCAGCACATTCGCGATCTCCCTCCGCAACGCGTCACTATCCATGTCGTCGAACTGCGCGTAGTACATCCGGTTCGGGAGATGGCTCATGACGATGAGGTACAGGCAGTAGACCACTGGGATCATCACCTTCGTGCACTCCACGAGCAGCAAGAACTCGGTTATGTGGAGCAGCTTGAGCAGGGTATTCACTTGGTGGCGCCGCTCGGACGCGCTGAGAGCTTTCACGAGTCGCTTCTCCCTCTCAGTCAGAGTTGTCAACCAAGTGTTGTCTGCTCGGCTGTTGCTGACGAGTTTATCGCCAAGCACAGCTACCGTTCCATTCGCTGCCGCTTGATCGATGCTTTGCGCGACTGAATTGTCTTCGACACTCTGGCGAGTTGCTGGCGAATGCGCTGCTGTTGCTGCTGGTACGACTGACGTTGTCGAACGTAGGGACTGCGCAGTTATAGTCGTCTGCACTCGCATGGCGGAGTTCTCTCCGAGCTTCTCGTCGATCTCGAGGATGTAGAGCACGACTTCCAGTAGCTTCGCTTTTCTTGAGCCACCTCTGTCGCAATGAGAAGTAGCTGTGGCGCATCTGTTGCTGGGCGTCCACGGAACTTGGCTTGGCGCTCAACACCACTTTTGTTTGCGGAGTTCGTTCCGCTTGGAAGACTTCGTTGCAGGATTTTGTGAGATTGTTCAGTCGACGAAGCGATGTACTCTGCGATAAGACGTCGACCACCACAAGGACGACGATCGTGCTCGTTGAGGTCGCCGACTGCATCGAGTAGATCACGTAGAGCGCGTGGAAGACCTCGACGTTCAAGATGATGATCTCGGGCTTCAAGTCATCGACGTTCACAACACTGGCGTTGATCCAGTTCTTGGCCGCAATCTTGATCACTGGTAGCAGCAGCGCGAATGCGGTCTGCTCTTGCGCTCCAATGCTGTTGAAGACGTAGCTGTAGAGTGGGTAGATGTACACCAGCGTGACTTTCTTCACCACGAGTTTGATGTAGTTGGTTAACTCGCTTCTCGCTTGAGCGCTCTTTCGAAGGAGGTCTGCCCAGATAGAAATGAGCAAGACCGCAATGACAGCGCACGCGGGGGCACTGGCGAGTGCAAGTGCAATCGGCATAGGGTATCCGACCCGGCACGACAGCGCGAACGAACACGTAGTCCCGCTTGCAGATGCTGTAAATGCAATACAAGCGGCCTGCGTGCTGGTGATTGGAATCCGAGCCGCGCTCTGACGAAGCTGTACCAGGATCATAGCACACAAACACGTCCCGGTCAGCACCATACGTAGCCAGAACAAGTGGCTGTGTCTGATCCCGAGACTCGGTGGCTGGAGTGGTATCGCGTCCAGCAGCGTGATCCCAGCAAGACTAGGCAGCGGCGTCAGCGCGAGAACCATCCAGGCATGGGCCAGCGATGTCGAACTCTGTAGCCGATGACTTGGTACAATCGCTCGACGGAGTACTTGCCGTGGCGTTCCACGTTAACTGCAGCCCATGTGGACGAGCATGTGCTCCGCAGCTTCCTCAGCCTCCGACGGCGAGCGCACTTTGGCTCATCAGATTCGCCACTTGTGTGTTGCCACGAAACTGGAAATCGGCTTGAGGCGACTTCACTCGCCTTGGAGAGACTGTGGGGTCACGAAGACAAAAATATCGCCTCACGTGAGGTTCCATACTGCGACACTTGGCTGCTCATCAGCTTCTTCATCAGGACTGGCCACCTGCGATCGTTCTCACCTGAAACGTCTTGATCTGGGAATTGAAAGTTGACCACTGCCAGCACTCCCACTGTTGCAAATCGTGGGAGGTTCTGCGTATCAGGCTAAGAGTGGGTGGGTAAACCAAGTTGGAGCAAGTATTCCGTGATGACACTGTCGCGCGCCTTCGAATGGAACTCAAGAAGAGATTTTGCTGGAAATGAGTGACCTCGACGTCCAAGTGGATCTTTCGGCGAGCGGGTTCGCCTGATCAACATCACGTGGAGAGTGTTGGGCGGCCGTCATCTGTCAGCTTGCATACTTTTGCCAAAGACTCGCCCAGGCACTTCGGATGCGGATGGACGCCGCATCCCGTTGGATCATCAAACTTTCCCATTACTTCACATAGTCAGCAGAAGGCGTCACATACCAGATCGAAGCTCTCCTCGTTCTCCTTAGATTCCTTTCTCCTTATTTTGCTCAAGCTTCTTGTAAATAGCCTTCAGAGTCTCGCTTGCAGCAGCTGGAAGTCGCGTGCCAGGGCCGAAAATCGCACCCACGCCCTGGTCGTACAGGAACTGGTAGTCCTATTCGCAGCAAGGATACACATAAACGCATATGATATGTTAGCATCCGGGAAGAGTCGTCGGCAACAGAAAACATGCGAACAGCGTACCTTTGGTGGAATGACTCCGCCGCAAATCACCAAGATGTGCTCCGCGTTTTCTTTCTTCAACGCTTCAATGAGTGCAGGAACCAGTGTGTTGTGACCAGCAGCCTGGGAGCTGACACCGATGCAGTGGACATCTGCATCAACTGCTTGGCGAGCAGCTTCTTCCGGGGTCTGCGATACAAACAACCCAAATAAACAAAGTCAGTCGAGTAACCACTATCCCGTGGATTCGTTTCATATCATCCGAGACGTACCGAAAAGAGCGGTCCAACATCGACATCGAATCCCAAATCCGAGAAGCCCGACGCGATCACTTTCGCTCCACGATCATGGCCGTCTTGCCCCATCTTGGCAACCAGCAGACGAGGGCGACGACCCTGACGCTCAGCGAACTCTTCGATCTCCTTCACGCAAGTGTTATACTCGATCTCAGCCTCTTCGTTGTGCTGGTACGCCTGACGGTACGCGCCAGACACCACCGAACTCTGTAGGATTACAACAATCAGACACAGCATACATTTCACACGTTCATAGAATCATTTCGTGTCGTACCTTTGGAATGTGACGACCCCACACGGTCTCCAGCGAATCAGAGATTTCGCCGACAGTGCAGCGAGCCCTCGACGCCTCCACAGCAAGCTTCAGCAGGTTCATCGGGTGCTTGCCTGCTCCAGTGCTCTCCGTGAGGGCAGCAGATTCGCGCAGCTTCCGGAGACATTCCTGCGCGGCCTTCTCGTCGCGATTCTTCTTCGTCTCTTCAATTCGCTTGATCTGCTTCTTGCGCACCATGGTGTTGTCAATAGATAGCACTTCGACGGAGTCGCCGTCCTTGACGACGTACTTGTTCACCCCGACAATCGTCTCTTCGCGAGAATCGATACGAGCTTGCTTTTTCGTCGCACTCTCCTCGATTCGGAGCTTCGCCATACCGGACTCGATCGCCTTCGCCATCCCTCCGAGCTCCTCCACTTCTTTGATCACTATCATCGCGGCTTCAACCAACTCGTTCGTCAGCGATTCCATCAAGTATGAGCCTCCCCACGGATCGGCTACCTTCGGGATCCCCGTTTCTTCTTGCAGGATCAACTGCGTGTTACGCGCCATACGCGCGCTGAACTCCGTTGGCAGACCCAGCGCTTCATCCAGCGCATTCGTGTGCAGACTCTGCGTGCCTCCCATGACAGCTGCCATGGCTTCCACGGTGGTTCGGATGATGTTGTTGAACGGATCCTGTTCCGTGAGCGAGTAACCCGAGGTCTGGCAATGCGTGCGCAGCAGCAGACTCTTCGGGTTCTTCGGCTCGAACTTCTCCTTCATCAGCTTCGCCCACAGCAGTCTCGCAGCACGCAGCTTCGCGACCTCCATATAGAAATTCATGCCAATGGCAAAGAAGAACGACAGACGCGGAGCTACTGCATCGACATCCAGACCCGCAGCTTCAGCCGCGCGCACGTATTCGATACCATCGGCGATCGTGAACGCGAGTTCCAGACGCGCATCCGCTCCAGCCTCTTGCATGTGGTATCCGGAGATCGAGATCGAGTTGTACTTTGGCATGTACTCGGACGTGTAGCCAAAAATGTCCTGGATGATGCGCATCGACGGGTTGGGCGGGAAGATGAACGTGTTGCGCACCATGAACTCCTTCAGGATGTCGTTCTGAATCGTCCCGGAGAGCAGCTTCTGGTCCACACCCTGCTCCTCCGCGGCAACAATGTACATTGCCAAGATGGGCAGCACCGCTCCGTTCATAGTCATCGACACCGACATCTTGTCGAGCGGGATGCCGTCAAACAGAATCTATTCACACAAGCAAACGACGACGGCACACAAGAAGATCCGTCAGCACATTGCAATTTGCGTCCAACGTGAACAGACCAATCTCACACACCTTCATGTCCTCAACAGAATCGATCGGCACGCCAGCCATGCCGACATCGCCACGCACACGCGGGTGGTCCGAGTCATAGCCGCGATGAGTCGCCAAGTCGAACGCCACCGAGAGACCTTGCTGTCCGGCGGCAAGATTTTTCCGGTAGAACGCATTGGACTCCTCGGCGGTACTGAAACCAGCATACTAGGGGACGCAAACCACATGAACACAAGAGTGAGTGTCACTCATGTGTGATGAAGATACGGCAACATAGAAACCGCGCCACCTGGGCAATTGTGAGAAAGCAATGAGAATGGGAGACATACCTGGCGGACGGTCCAGGGCTTGGCAGTGTACATGGACGCATACGGTCCTCGCGTGAACGGGAACGTGCCCGGCGACTGCGAAAGCTCCAAATCCTACGTTTCCCCAAACCAACGAGCAAACGGGTCAGCTTGTGTATGGTAACGTGACATCCTCGCCATCCGCTCATCATCATCCACACTGCAGGACAACAAGTTGAGCAAGCTCACCTCGAGGTCCTTCTTCGTGTAGAGCGGCTTGATCGAGATGTCCTCGGGCGTGTGCCACACCAGGTGCGTCGCCGGGTCCTTGCCCTTGAGCTCCTTCGTGGCGTTCTTGATCCACTCGGGCGGGTACGCGTCCGCGTCCAGCTTGGTGCTCAGCGCGCGGCTCTGCTGCGTGACGCTCACGCGCGAAGACGAGCCGACGGCGGCAGACCGACGCGCGACGCCCGCGGCCACTGCACGGCGGGACGAGTTGGAGTTCCGCCACATCTTCACTCACGCTCACTCCTGTGGGTTGGTTGCCTTTTTGCTGCTGTGGGGGAATGCGGAAATGGGATGGCCAAGTGGATCATCGACAGTCAACGGCGCGGATTGGACGCGCACCCGTTCTTCAAGTTTGACAAAAACTGGGCAAACGGACCTGACGTGGCTGGCACTTGGAAGTTGGATGTGAAGCGCAAGGGCTAGATATGTAATTTTGAGCGTTCGAATCTGGATCAATCGATCATTTCCTCATATTATGAGGCATCCATTTTGAAAGCTTCAAGATCACAAAGCAGACTCTTGCAAAAACAGGATTTGCATATCTGGCATCGTAGGATACGGTAACTACAAAATGCAACCTGATTGTGGTCTCGCGAGCTGGCGAGGCAGGTCAGGTCGAGGCAGGTCAGGTCGAGCTCCCTCTGCCAGCTCATTCAGACTCTCAAGCTCTCTTGAAGTTGCGGCTCAGACTCTAAATGGTTCTGGTGCCGGAAGATGCGTTCCTCGCGAAAGGGCCATGCAAGCTCTACGAGCAACCGACCGACGCCTCCAAGGACTCCGCTGCCACCTCCTGCAAGAGCGGTGGGTCCATGTGTTCTTTAGAGCATACGCTTGCTATACAAAAGAGCTTATCTTTATGGCCACAATCGACAATCTTGTCACAGTGCCCAAGTATGACATGAAAATGGTCACTTGCATTTATTCCTCAATCTAACATCCCTCTCCGCCACTAACAAATCTCCTCTCTCTCTCTCTCTCTCGTTACGCACATGCCCTCTACATCAAACACGCAAACGGGTCCTCACTCTGGTTCACGTCCTCCATTGCGGCTGCTGGCTGCGCCCAATCCTGGCCGCGGAAGTCGTTGCCTGCGAACGGGTCGGATGACATGGCGCCGAACGAAGTTCTTCTCGTCGCTTCCGTCGATGCGTTCGCCTGTGAATCTGCTGCTGCTGAAGACATCGACGGGATCGCTGATGTCGATGCGGCTCGTGGCGACAGACTAAAGTCCAGCAGATCTGTGATCGCAGGCGGCGCTTGGCTCGCACTGGTAGAACTGCTGGCATTCAAAGTCGAGGACCACGACAGTCTCGACATGAAACTCGCATCACCCGATAGCAGCGGCGATGATGGCAACAGACTCGTGCTCGTGAAGCTGTGACGCGACGTCGCGTCATTCGATGACGACGACCCGAAGCCCGAGATGCTCGAGTTCATGGTCGAGAGGAAGTCCTCCATGGACCGCGACGACGGTCGTCTCGAGCGGCTCGTGCGCTGCGAGAGGCTCTGCGCGCGGAGCTCCACGAGCACTGCCTGGAGGTCGCCCTTGGCTTCGTCCAGCACGTCCAGGACGCGCTCAGTGGTCGCTTGGATCACCACTAAAGAGGCATAAGCAATGCAATCACAATGTTAGCACGCTGGAGAAAGACCCTCACAAGCAACGCATGGGACGGTACGCACAGGAGAAGCCGCCGTAGTTGGCGTTCATTTGCTTCCACAGAAAGTCGAACAGCACAAACACTGGCAACAAACAAACAAACAAACAAACAAACGTCAGCACAACTCAAACAGCCAGCAAGCACACTTCAAACAAGTCTGGAGAAGCACGGCTCACCTTCCGAGAAGACCTTGTAGAACGCCTCGCTGTCGGCGAAGAGCGGCCAGTTGAGCGCGCGTTCGCGCACGACCTGGCCGTCGAACTTCCAGAAGAGGCGCGCGAGCATGCACGTGATGTTGATGCCTGCGGGCCCCCACGGGTACGTGTTCTCGTGCGACCCGGGCACCTGGCTCGTCACCATCTTCACCGCCTGCTCCGTGTAGTGCGACGCAAAGTACACGAGGCAGCGCAGACTGAGCATGCCGCCCGCACGGAAGTCCGTCGTCGGGTCCGGTCGCTGGAAGCCCAGGCGGCTCCAGGTCTCGCCCACGCGCTCAAACTGGAGCGTGTCGATCAGCGCGTTGTCCATCCCATTTGTAGCGGCACCGCTGCCTTCTTCCTCGATTGCAAAGCCGATGCTGGAGCGCGAATCTTCTCGGCGGAACGGCTGCTGCGAGTAGATCGCGTGCCAGAGGTTCGCGATGAGCTCCTCGTACGCGCTGTCGCCGCTCGCGCACGGCTGCTTAAGCAGTGTGAAGTGGCTCTGCATCGTCTCGACGAGCGGCTCCGCGGGCATCGCCATCTTGCCCGCCTTCATCCACAGCTTGCCCTGTACAGTGGGCCCGCCGCTGCCAAAGATCTGCAGAATCTCGTCGCGGCGCGAGGCGGCTTCCTTACGCAACAGCTCACGCTTGTGGGCACGTGCGAGCGCCTCGGCCTCTTCTTCGCGGGCCTTCTTCTCCAGTCCAATGATGTTCTTGCAACCGTCGGCGATGCCAAAGTGCAGCGCGTACGCGACGATCGAGCCGTCCTCGTAGCCGCACAGGATGCAGCGCTCGTCCGACGAGAGGCTGATGGACGTGAGCTCCGATGTGCGCTTGCACTCGATACGCCGCACGACGTTCGACGGCATCCCAGCATCGCGCACCTCGATCGCGGCTTCTGGGATCGCTGTCGCTGTGATGATGTACTCGCCCGAGCGCGTGAAGAGCACACCGCGGTCAAGCAGCAGCTGCGGGGTGCTGCTGCTGCTGGCATCGTTGCCGCCAGTGAGCTTGTCATGGGAGATCAAATGACCGTTCATGGACACGAGGAAGAGCTCCGACTGGCGCGTGTCACTCCCGCCGTTGCCTCGCACGTCTTCGTAGCTCTCACTCTTGCGCGTCGTTCGGAAATTGTCTTCAGCGACCGACAAGCGGTGTGATGAGGAGCTACGCGAGCGCGAAGACGGCGACGTGTGCTCATCGATGATCGCGTGGATCAGCGCGTCGCCCAGCGGCGAGATCGTCATGTGCGTGACGATCGAATGCAACGACGGGGACGGGGACTGGAGCGACACGCTGTGCAGCGGCGTCGATGACCGCAGCGAGTGGATCAACAACGCGTTGTCCTTCGACGAGCTCACAACAACATCGAGGTCCACATTGAGTCCCACGGCAATGACGGGACTCGTGTGACCGCAGAGCAGCACCCAGGGAAGCCCCCCCACGGGGAGCTCCTTCTTCACAAACATGCGGCGCGAACGGGTCGCCGCCATCTTTGACAGCGCCCACACGGACACCGTGCAGTCCTCGCTGCCAAACGCGAGCGCGAGGTCGCCCGTGAAGTCGTCCTCGCTGCGAGCCATGCACAGGATCGGCTTCTTGTGGAACGCGATCCGCTGCAGCAGCTCGCCGTCGGCCGACCAGTGGATACGCCAGCTGCCGTCCCAGTACCCGCAGCTAATCATCTGCTCGTAGAACACGACGCCTTCGCTTACGAGGCAGCCCGCCGGTAGTTTCCACCATTGGTCCACGTCCACAAAGCTAAATGGACACACCCGCCCTTGGTCCGGGACGGAGTTAAGGTACCGCTTCGCCATCACGATGCCGCTGCTGTCGGTCGTGTATACGACACTGCCGAGCTCACTGCTGCCCGTGCTGTGCGCGCCAATGCCCGAACCGCTGCCGAGACCTGGGCCGCTGAGCCCGAGTCCGTGGTTCATCGCGTTGGAGAACCGGATGCTCGAGAGCGACTCTGTGTGTTTGGACGTCAAGTCGTGCCGGCGCACTTGGCGTCTCGACGACAGTGTTGCGACCGCGTGGGAGGCTGGGAACCGCGCCTCGAGCGCGCCGTCCTGGGTCATGCGCGTCGGATGCGGCTTGCGAAAGAGCTGGATCGGGACCGTGCCGCGCTGTGTGAGCTTGGATCGCACGCCTACGTTTAAAGTGTCCAAGTTCAGTCGCTCCGGGTAGCACGCGACGTGGTACACATTCTGAGAGTCGACTGACGGCCGCCCCGCCTGCTTAAAGCCAAAGATGAGGTCGATCCAGTGATGCAGATGCTCCGACACATAGTCGCTCTCCAGCGCCAGGCGGTGCTGCCGCACAAAGTCGTGCGGGGAGATCGCCCAGTTGGGCAGCACGACGCTCCCACTTGGCCCAACGCTCGAGCTCTGGTCACCGCTTGCCGCGAGCATCTTGTTCCGGTCGCTCATGAGGAAATCCGGGAGGTAGAAGAACTCGGGTGGGAGCTCGAACGAGTGGCCCTCCTCGCTCACGCACTTCTGGAACGCGTCGGCGACCGAGTCGAAATTGGTCGAAGCGCCGAATGGTTGGCCAGTGGGCGTGTTGTCCGTCCCGACAAAGTTCGTACCAAATGCCGCACTCGTGAATGGTGCAAGCCGCACAAGGAAGAACAAAACCGACCGCATATGCGAGTATGAGGTGGAGAAGTGGTACGATGGCAGCTTGCTGCTCGGGTCGGCCGAGTCATACTTGTCCTTCACGCGCTGCGAGCTCTCGGGGGTCTGCACGCCGATGGGCTTTCTAAAATCACGATAGATCGTCGGGTCCTCCAGGCGCAGCTCCGTGGACTCGTAGTCCTTCAGGATCCACGGGAACACGGGGTACTGCGTGATGTCATTGTACGAGCGGCCCGCCGAGACGTTGAGCAGCATGAGGTACTCAAAGTTGCTGATCTCGCGGCGCACCCACATCTCAGTCCACTTGCTCTTGCCGAACATGCGGTCCGCCGAGAGGATGCGCTTGCCCCACTTGACCAGGCACGGCGGCTTGCGCTCGCGCAGCGTCGCGTACACGAGGTCGGTCTCGCCATTGGACTCAAAACCAAAGAGACACGAGCTGCCGTCCACGAAGTAGACCTCGAGGCCGTTCTGCGCGTCCAGCAGGAACCGGCGGCGGTGGATCACGCGGATCACACGCACGCCCCACACGCGGCGCTTGAGCTGCGAGACATACGCGTCGCCCAGGGACGCCGATGCGCCACCACGTCCAAACTCGCCCGCGTTCTCCGACAGGTTCTTTAAAGTGCACACCCACTCACCCTCAAAGACGATTGTGTTGGAGCCGATGCGCAGCATGCCGTAGACCATCACGCCCGACGGTAAGATCAGGTACGCCTTAGTCCTGTAACTCGCGCCCAGTGTTCGCCACTGCTCGCTCCTGCTCGCCGTCAATGGCCGCGCCACACGTGTGTTTGCAGTCGGCGTCGATGCTGCAGCATCTCCCGATGGTGTCGCATTGTTGGTGGACGTGCTGTCCGTGCTGCCATCAGGGCTCACGGGGTCCTCTGAGGGCTCGCCTTCGATCAGTGCCCCCAGCGGATTGCGGATCGACGCGGCCTCTTCCATCTGGTCCTCGACGTTGATGATCCCCGAGAAGCTCTTCTCGAGTCCAGTGGATGTGGACGAGACCGACGAGACCGACATGCTCATCGTTGGAGTGTTAGCAGCCGCACCATTATCATTACCACTCGAAGAGCTGGCTGCCTCAGCTGCCAAAGCCTCCTCGTCCTGGGACTTTGCAGTCGGGCGAGCGGTCTTCAAACGCATAATGCCACTGGAGAAACGCGACGAGATGTTGCTGATGCGAGCCATCCGGTCTTTCGCTGATTTCACGGACATGGCGACTTCAGCGGCTGTTGCAACGCTCTCTCGTCGTCCCGTGCGAGTCACTGGCATTGGCGCCTCCTCCTGCTCTTCGCGTACCATGTTGGTGTCCATGACAAGCTCCAGGTCCTGTAGTGGCTTCGGTGGCGACAGTTCATACTCAGACGAAGCAGAGTCTGTCAAATCTCCTCGACTGGCACTGCGCGCCTGGTTGCTTGTCGTGGAGTTGTGTCGCGAGCCTGGACCACCACCGCCATTGGTGTACGGCTCGCCACTGTCGTCCAGGAAGCTTGATCCGCCGTCCTCAAGTGCGTGGTTGTTCGGACTCACATCACCTTCTCCGTCACCGTAGTCCTCGTCCTCATCGTCGTACGCCTGCTCAGCTGGGTCCTGGTACATCAGTCCCTGGCCACTGACGCTTGCGCCGCCTTCTTCAAGCACAGAGTTTACCAACGGGATCGACAGCGCGTCCACAAAGGTCTCTCCGTCCGCTTTGAGCTGATTCAAAGACTCGTACCTGGAGAAGTCCGAGTGCGTGTCGTCCGTGTCCGGCAGCAGACGGCATCGGATCCAATTGCTCGACGTGTACGTGTCCAGTCGCCAGAACTCCTCCTGACCAAAGAGACCATCCAGGGCAACTCCCCCAGTCAGCAGCTGTGAAGCAGCAGTAGTGAGGTCGTCGTTTTTGTTGCCCGTGCTGCCGCCCCAAACGTGGCGGATCCCCCACTTGAGCAGCACGCGCAGCTTCATCCAGTCGTCAATGTCCTTGGCCTTGACGCGCTGCAGCCACACCTGCGCCTGTTGCTCGAGCTCCTCGTTGTCGGTAGCACCGAACGTGACGCTTGCGTTCAGCGACGACGATGACGACGTGCGCGTCGAGCGGCCGATGCGCTCGAGCTCCGCCTTGGCACGATTGCGCTCGTGGGTCTCCTCGGCTTGCATCAACGTTCGCTTCAGCGCTCGTCCTTCGCGCGCGTGCGCCACTTGCTCGTGGTAGAATCCGTCGCGGCGGCGCACTTCCTGGTTGTTGGACAGGAAATCACTGCGCGCAAGCAGCGCCGCGAGCTCGTCCGAGGACCGAAGCGAGATGGGGACCAGCGACGCCAGGATGCTCGCGAGCTTGATTGCCGAGTCGGACCAGAACTTGCGCCGCACACGGTCGATCAGGTGCGCGAGCTCCGGGACGAGCCACAGGAGCAACGCCGTCTCGTCGCCCGGGGCTGCCTTCACACACTCGCTGGCCGTGATGAGCCCCGGACCAGCAAAGCCACTCATACTTCCCCTCGAAGGCGTGAAGGAAGACTCAAACTGCGACGTGTCTCTCCCGAGTCCCATGGCGTTGATGAAGTACTCGAATTTGTTGAGACGCGCAAAGAACACGGACTTGGTCGGCAGACGCAGCTTGGACGACGTCGCCTCGCCACCGTGCTCGTCCTCTTCTGCGAGAGCCTCACTGTCTTCCAGCAGCACTAAATGGAAATAGCGAAGCAGCAGCTGCAGCACTTGGCGCATGGGGCCACCTGGGTGCGGCCGCGCAGAGATGGACCCGCTCGTCGTGGGCGCTGGGGCTCCAGCGGACGAGAGCACGCCAAAGCCAAACGAGATACGCCCTGTGCTGTTGCGGTGGTTGTTCAACTCTCTCGAGTTCGATGACGGCCGCGCTCCCGTGCTCGACGGCGGGCTTCCACCACCTGATCCTGAGCCTCCTCCAGATTGAAGGCTCGGCGGGATGTACCGCGCGGCATTGCTTGCGCGCCGGTTGAAACTTGCGTCCGTGTCAGCGTGGAATGTCGACGTGAAGTGCTGCCAGATGCCCAGGATCGCGTCCACGAGCTCGGCCTCGTGCCAGATCACGCGCTCGCACTTCCAGAACACGATCGAGGGGTCAGCACTACTAGCTTCGTCTGAGCCTGAGCCATCAATCGCCGTGGGGTCGACCTTGCCCAGGGTATCAGGATCGTAATGCAGCACAACTGCAGCCGCGACAGTGGCCAGGCTCTCCGCGTTCTTCCACAGCGTCGACTCGCGCGACGGCGGATCCGCTTTTCCACGCAGCTTCAGGTCGGCCGAAAGGATCTCGCTCATCTTGTTGAGTGTCGCCTTGAGCAGCGACACGACCACGACTTCCAGCTGTTCGCGGGACGAGATAAACCGCGACAAGCTCGTGAACGGGTCTTGCAGCAGGAACCACGCGAGCTCGTTGCTCCTCGCCTCAAGACACACGATCGACGAGATGAGGTCGTAGGAGAAGTCCGTGATGAAGTCCACGCAATCGCTGGGCTGCATGGCTGCCATGAGCTCGATCAGCGCGAGCTTCATGCGACTCGACATGTCCTTGTACACCAGCGCGTTGGCGTTGGCGTTCGCTTGCTTCTTGCGCTCGCCGTCCACGTTGAGCGTCAACAGACTCCTGAGAAAGTCCATGTCTTCGTGCGCCACGATCGAGTACATGGCGTTCACGCGCACCTCTTCAGGTTCGTTCGCGTTGAGCACGAGTTCACGAAGCTGGCTCATGGGGATACCTGGACAGCCCTTCAGTTCGATGCCAAAGAGCGAGCGAGGGGACGTGGTGGCTCGTGTCTGCTCGCTGTCGGCGCCTCGCAGACTCAGGATCGCCTCGATGATCGGGATCTGCTCAGTCGTGGACGACACGGTCGCCGTGCCGTTCATGCTCGAGATACTGTTGAAGATGAGGTAGTGGCGGTTGATCGTGCTCGCGACCGTAGCTGAGCCAAAGATGATCATCAAGTGGCGAATCGCCACCACGCGGATCGGCATCGGACTCGAGCGCACCATGCTCAGGAACGGAAACATCATGTTGCCATGCCAGATCGTGGCGCTCGCGAGCGTCTCCTCGTCGATGAGCGAGTCGAACGCCTCGGTCTTGCCGTCCAGCGCCTTCATGTCGCTCTCGCTCACCTGGATGCCCAGGATCGTGAGCAGCATCTCCGAGTACACACCCATGGTCACGGGGACCTCCTCGGGCTTGAGCGCGAGCATGATCAGGTACGCGTCACCCACTGAGAGATGGATCTTGTCGGGGCTGTTCGCCTTCTCGCGGTCCTGCGTGCACCCACATTTGAGGAACAGATACGTGCGCAGCAGCCGCAACGTCATGACGCGGATCGCGTCATTTGAGAACTCGAGCAGCGGTAGCCAGATGCGAAGACCTCCGAGGCGCGCGAACAGGTCCAAGAGGCCCTCGGGTGCACTGGGCTCAACCGAGAGCTCAATCAGCAGCTGCAGCAAGTCTGGAAGGTCAGCCTCGGGTACATTCTCAACCGCAGAACCTGCCTCGGCCTCGCCTTCACTGATGCTCTTCGCGACAGCAGAGAATGCGGCAGCCAGCGAGTGCTCGCCGTTCTCCTGGGTAATAGGCGTACCATCAGGGTTGACCCCCGTGAGCATCGGGTTCGTGGGCTTGCCGATCATGCAGTAGATGAGCGTCCGCGTGCTCTCATAGGACAGCTGCGACTTCTGCTCCTTCCCCTTGATAGCCGCGCGCGCGATGACCGAG
Organism: Globisporangium polare; assembly: GCA_023333845.1. Classification (NCBI taxonomy): domain Eukaryota; phylum Oomycota; class Peronosporomycetes; order Pythiales; family Pythiaceae; genus Globisporangium; species Globisporangium polare. The sequence goes on along the minus strand of JAASFQ010000009.1, from coordinate 3,409 downwards.
GTCGCGCCCGTGAGCTTTGGTGCCTGGGCCTCACAAAGCACGATCTTGATGATCGCGAGCACGCGCTTGCGCAGCACGTCGATCTCGTCAGGAGTGTACTGCTTGGCGCGGCGCAGCGACGTGGTCTGCGACTCCTTCCAGTAGATCCACGAGAGGCAGCGCAGAAAGTGGCGCGTGGACACCGGTGAGAAGCTGCTCTCGTCCTTGCGCGTCATGATCTCGAGCTTCTCGAAGACCGTCTGCTGGAGCTCCACAGGAGCGTTTACCCACACGCGGAAGTTGAAGAGCAGAAACTTGTAGATCTCGTCCGAGAGCGTGCGGTCCGAGATCACAGCACTACGCAGGCGCTCGATCGCGATCAGCAAGTCAGACGTGAGGTACCGTGGCGGCAACGAGCGCACGAGGAGAGCGGTCAGGCGCACGCCCTGGTTGCGGCGGAAGATGAACTTGTTGACGAGCGAGTGGCGCATAATTTCGGCGATGAGCAGCAACACCTTCGGTATGCACTTGACGCCTAGCGGACGCGCGATGAGGTCGCTCATGTGCTGCAGGAACTCCGAGTCTTCGTCAAACTGCGCTGTGACGCCGCTAGAGTCGTCCAAATTCCCAGCAGCGACTCCGTTAGATCCTGTCGATGTCGAGACTCGAGACGCCACAAGCAGCGGGAGACAGATGAGAGGACCCCCAAGCTGCGCGACCGACTGCTTGAACGTGCTCGCGTGGCGCAGCCGCACGCCGGCACTCGCGGCCTCCGCGTGGTTCCCATTGCCGCTCGAGTCGTAGCAGACACCCTTGAAGCGGTCGCAGTGGCGAGCGTCGTACGCGAGCAACAGACCATCACTCGAGCTGCCCAGGATGAGCGACGAGCCTGGACCACCATTGGATGGTCCACTGGAGACCGTGACTCCCGACGATGTTGACGACGACGAGATGTACGAGTTGAACTGGAACACGAGCGCGTCGTACTCGTCGACGCTGCGGATATTGGCGATGATGTTGGTTGGCAGCGCCTGTCCAAAGAGCGCCGTTGGCCCCAGCAGAACCCGCAAAGAGCTCGAGCCATAGCTCTCGCGCATACCGATGAGCGACTTGACCACGGGCGCCATGAGCGACGTGTTTGGGTACGCGAGCTTGAGGCTCTGGCGCAGCTCAGCGTTCAGGTACACGTCCAATTTCGAGCCGCGGATCTGCCGATGCGTGTGCGTGATCGTGAGGAAGTGCCACCTGCCGGGGGTGATGAGATCGGGGACTTCGACGTGCCCGTCGTTCTTCTTCTTGTCAAAGCACGTGAGCATGAGCGACGCCTTCACAAACGAGCACATGATGCCCACGCCCGACTTGCCGCTAGTATATACATTCCAACACAAGGTCATGCAATGCGTAGGTTAGCGTCAATGAAGCCATTGACAGGGTTGTGTGTGGCATATTGACACGTACCAGAATGTAAACAGCGGCGCAGCGACCTCGGGCAGCGTCTCGAACTTGATCCAGGCGCAGAACGTGTAGCCGTTGTTCGGGAACGAGTCGAGCACGGGAAGAATCAGTCCCGAGAACTCGCCACTCAGGTCGAAGAACGACGCCGGGCCGAACGAGTCGCGCGCGATCATCTCGAGCGTCGACAAGTAGTAGCTCACGGCCGTGTCGTCGGGCGCTTCGTGCACCAGGCGCATGCTGCGGAAGACGGCGAGCATCGCGCGGATGTCATCGATGTTGACGCTATGGTTCGCCAGGTAGAGCAGCAAACGCAGGATCTTTTTCAGCACTTGCACCGTCACGCACGGGTCCACGAAGAGCCCGCGCTCGCTCAGGAACTTGAGGATCTCGCGCTGCAGGCCGACGCCAAAGCACGCCTCGATGTTGCCGCAGGAGCTGCGCACGAGGTTGATGAGCGCCTCGAGCGCCTGCACCTGCTGCGCCTCCTCGAGCACGCCCACGATCGTCGCGAAGAGCGTCTTCAAGTTCGCCGGGTGCCGGATCTGCAGCTTGGCGGCCTCGGCCTCACGGTACTCCTTCCCGCCTACGTCACGTGGCACATTCATCGTTAGACAAGGAAACGAGTCATACATAGTCATGCGCATGTTAGTTCACGAGTCAGGCTGAAGGCGAAAGGCAGTGGCGTATCGCATAGATGGATGTTGCATCCATACGCAACACACAAAATGCAAGTCGCACGGCCGACGATCGATCGGATGAGTACCACCGCAACAGCACGCTGAGAACAAGCAGTGGCACGACGATCGCAATGGCCAAACGCAGCACAATACGCATAGACACACAGAGCCACTCACATAGATTGCGGAGGAACTGCTGCACCACGTCGCCATCGCTGCTGCTGCCGCTGGTGTCAGCGAGGGGGTCCATGCGCGCGGCTTGCCTCAGTCTGTTCACGCTCGCTCGCTTGTGTGATTGAAGAGCTGCCACCTCTTTCTCTCTGAGGCTGCGACTGCTTGGCTGTTGCTGTTGCGTGCGTCCAGTGGGTGGGTCTCTCTGCCCCCTTCCCTCTGCGTGCGCGTTGCACTCTTCCTGTCTCTCTTGGGCGAGTGTGTGCTCACGCAACAATGCGCGCTCGCTGCTGCTGACTGTGGGAAATTGCCCCGCACGCGCTTGTTCTCCGTTCACATGGGAGCGTTTTCGAGAGGCCTGGTTTCTACTGCGTGTCTTCGCTAAGCTTACATATTTAGCATGCGCTATTTTGAAAGGGTATATGCTCTAAGAATCCGTAGGACTCGATTGGTGCGTTAAAACCTTCATTAGATTATAGCGAAAGATGCATTCAGTTGAAAAGGAATACTTGGTATACATATTCAAACAACAAGGACAGAAGATCAAATTGTTTGACTTTATGACCGGTAAGTTCGCAAAACTGTTCACAAGTCCAGAAACTGCACACAAACCTTCACACACACACTTGAATGCCACGAGTGACGACACCCTCTCGCGCGCTTTCCCCCTGCACGACCCAAAGGGGCGAGAGCGGCACGCGTGAGTTTAGGCTGTAACGTCTACGAGTTCACACGCCGAGCAGGGTCTCTGCCGTGCCCGTGTACAGGATCTTCAGCGCCGCGTTGACGTCGCGATTCATCGTCTTGCGCATGTATGTCGCTGGTAAAGCGCCGCACTCCGTGAATCGCCATGCCTCCGCCCTCGCTGCACATGGGGACCGCCATGCCGTGACAGCACAGCTTGCAGGTGCTGTAGACGATGCAGACGCTCGCGTTGTGAGGGGAAATGGAGACTGAGCGTGATCTTGACACCAACATCCATTTGAACAAACATCGATGGTTGGATGTTCGCGCGTGACCCCTCGGTCAAGGCGGATCGCAGCAGCTGAGCAGAAGCCAAGCCAAGCAAAGCTCGTTCCCTTCAGCATGGATGTCTTTCTCATCCCAAGCCAAGAGCAGCTGATCGG
>JAASFQ010000899.1:0-12480 GCA_023333845.1 Globisporangium polare | reverse complement strand
ACTACCATTTAGAAACCACGAACCTTGTTTGTTTCACGCGAGACACTACTTTACAGCACGTGCTGAAGATTCGTGCGCGGGAGGAACCGGCAGCGCACTTCAAGGGACTCCAGGCGGGCACGCGCACTCTCAAAGTCCGGGTTGAACATCACCAGTTCCTGCATGTCCTGCAGCGCCATGAAGTAATCTCGCTGCTGCTCGTAAGCATCAGCTCGACGAAGCCGCGCAAAGACGTTCTTCGGGTTGTGGTGCAGAATGTGTGTGCAGTCCATGATGACTGCGCCAAACTCTCCTCGACACTGGTTCGCCCGAGCGCGGTAGAAGAAGCAGTGAAGCGCCACTTCATCATGGTCCGACTTGGACGCAGCGATCCCTTTGCTGTAGAACTTGATTGCCTCTTCATACGAACGTAACTGGAACGCTTGGTATCCTTTCTCCTTGAACCAGCTCGGCAGGTCGAGGCCCGCGCGCTTGGATTCTTCTTCCTCGAGCTACGCATGAATAAGAAACGATGTTAGTGATGGCAACCTCAAAATAACAAGAGAGGCAAAAAGTACGGACCTGCTGGATGAATCGTCGAATTCCGACATGTCTCGAGTCGATATCTTGTCCTCGGTACAAGGTTCGCAACGCTTGGTCGTACTGCCCAACACTATTCAGCGCGAGTGCCAGACGGTAGTAGCCTTCGTTCTGGCGGTAGTTGATCTGAATGCATCTCGATGCGTCCTCAATCGCCTTGTCGAACATTCCGCAGCCTCCATACGCAATGCTAGAGAACAGATATGAACAACATAAGTATTCCATCTTTACCGATGAAATGATACAGCAAGAATGGACGCAGGAGGTCATGTACCTTCGGTGAAGGTAGATCAGGTCATTCTTCCGGTCGATGGCAAGCGCTTCAGTGTAGCACAGGATCGCAATGTCGAACTGCTTCTTCCGCAAAGCATCGTCGCCGTCTTTCTTCTTCGCCTTCGCGATTTCTTCAGGCGGCACAGACTTCTCCTCGGACTTTTCTTCTCTTCCTTTTCCTCGACGTAGATCTTCAATCTGGCGATTTTTCAAGGAAAGCACTCGTCACGTACAGCAACACTCGGGATCATGTGGCGAACAAAAAGACAGCGTACCTCGGAGATGACGTCTCGGATCTTCGCGTACTTTGGATCCACCTGGCGGCCCTTTCGGAGGCTCACAATGGCCTCATTGTACCGACCGAGCGCTTTCATCGCCACGCCATGGCGCAAATACCCTGAAGCATCATGCACAGAGAAATCGGTAAGAATAGGCAACAGCGAATTGTAAGCCCAAGAAAAGCGCTCACTTACCAATGACGTCGTATGGGTTATATCTCATGCAACGCGCAGCATCGTCTGCAGCTTTCTTGAAAAGTGAGGCTTCGTAGTAGGCAAGACTGTACACAGAAGCAAACAATCAGATTTTAGCACAAGCGATCTGACACGATAGAAACCCTAGCATACCTTCTGTCGCAGTAATACGTCGCTCGCTTCCGGTCAAGCGCAATCGCCTCCGTGAATCGCTCTATAGCGAGATCGTACTCGCCTTGAGTCATGTGTTTGGAGCCCTCGCTGTTACAACAAATACGCAATAAACAAACATGTGAGCAACACAACAAGAATCGCCCTTGCAGTGAGAGAGCACTCGTACCTGGACTTGAACTTCGCCATGATGGACTTGACTTCCTGGACGAGGCGTCGATCGATGTCGCCATTTCCTTCCACGACCTTGATGCCTTCACATTCCCAGAGCTGGTTCTTCGCATTGTCGCTGTTCGCGAGGATCTCCAGAAGGAAAGATGCGACGAGATCAAGCTCATCTGAGGCTTCGCGGTGCTCGATGAATGAAAGCAGGATCTTCACGGCGTCGCTGTCAACCATCGCCTCAATATCTCCTACGTTTTGCACCGCGATCTCGATGAGGATGTCGAGCGTGACGAAGGTGCACTTCTCGGAAACGCCTTTCGAGATGACCTGGAGGAGAGCTCGAATGCCGCCTTGCTCGGTCCAGTCCACATCGCGCTTGTCTCGTCGAAGCCCATTCCGAAGCATTCGCAACGCTTGGAGCACCACCTCCGGCTGATCTTCAGCTTTGATGGCTTCGATCATGTCCAGGTATTTCAGAGTCGAGAGAGGCACTGCTGGCTCACTCGTCTCTCGAGCAGTCACATACTCGTCGCTGCGCAGCGTCGTTGCGCGAAGGAGGTTGTCCAAAAACGAGCTTCGATCTCCTCCTCGACTGTTTGACTTGATCCGATTCCGAATCTCGCTGGCACGTGACAGCGGAGCTTCGTCGACTGCTTCAGGCTGGTTCTCGTCGTGGTCATTGCTGGAGTTTGACTTGCGTGCGTCGAAGTATGGCCCATCGTTGCTTTCGATCTCGTGCTCTGGCTCAATCGTTGACACTACGCTTGGCGGTCCTTTATCTTTAGGGATTTCACGGAAGACTTGAACGCTCCCTGGATATTTACTCGCTGGTGCCTTCGGAACATCCTCAACGGCGACATCCTCGTCGTTTGCTGACCCTAGTGCGTCGTGGTACTCGGAAGCAACCTTCACGGGGTTGACACGTACGTTGATGGGGTCTTCTAACGTACTCGCGTCTTTACCCCAGATGTTCTTCGACTCAGCAGCGTCTATTTCTTCGACGGCTGATGAATGGCGCTCTTTTTCTACGTCACCCTTGACTTCTTGACCAGTTTTCGCACCGGCGCTTGTTTGCAACTCCGCTGAAATCGCTTCTTGGGTGGGCGCCGCGACATCAGCAGGTTCCTGTGCTGTGTCACGAACATCCACCGACGGGACAGCTGAGATGCTCAGAGGTGCCGATTTGTTGTCTGCAGGTGCGCTGGTGCTTTTGTGAGCGGAAAGCTTTCCATTGTCAATCGCAGCAGAAGCGGCAGGGGGGTCGGATACGGTAGCAGGCTCTGTTGCTGCAACAGTCGGATCGGCCGCGTCCACGTTGCCTCCAATAGTGTCCGCGCGCTCTATAGCAGTCTCGGGCGTTTGCTCTGGCACAACGTCATCGACTTCATCAGTTTCGTCCACAAGTGTGATCACAGCCTTGACTTGCGGCTCGTCGACAGAAACCGAATGCTCTTCCGATACCGTGGCATCAAACGATGGGCTAACTTCTTCTTCCACCAGATCTGGGATGTCTGAGGGTAGACCCGTCTCGAGGAAATCAAAGTCCTGAAGTTCTTGGTCTTCCACGTACACCATCTCCACGGCACTGAGTACTCGTTTGTCGGTGATTTTGCGGACGGAGCCTAGAATCTCCGTGATCTCTACGCTTTTCATCGATTCACCGTCAACAGTGCCCTCGTTCGCGGAGTCAGCATGCGCGTACCCAAAGTAGCCAAGGCCGATGATCTCGGTCAACACTTCGCGCAGAGAGATGCGCTGCCTTGGGTCTGCGACACACATCTTCTGCACCAGGCTCCACACATTCGAGTGCATGTGCTTCGGTCGAGGCGGCAAGACGCCGAGATTTTTCTTGAGCGAGCGCACTTCAGAGACATCGAGACCGCTCCAGGGTGCCGCACCCGTGATTACCTCCAGGATGCACATCCCGAACGCGTACACATCCGACGCGAAGGAGAAAGTGGAGGTGCAGCTGGGAGGGGGACTGAATGCATCACAAGTGGGCGCGTGCGGCGCGATCTGGCCGTGTTCATCCGCTAAGCACTCGGGCGCCTGCCATCGAACGAGTTCGCTGTCGTCGATCTTGAGCGTGCCGATGTTCATGTTGTGCTTCCCTACCTCGCACTCCAGCGCCCGCATGCCGTAGTCTGCGATCACCGGCTGCCCGTACTTGTTCACGAGGATGTTGTTGCACCGGAGTCCACCGTGGACGATCTTCATCTGCTCGTGGAGATACAGCAGCCCCTTGGCGGCGCCATACAGCAACTCCCACATGACGGTCTCGATCTGGAGCGACTTGGTCGCCTTTGGACTCTTCGCGTGCGTCTGGACCGCTGCAATATACGACGTGAGGCTCCCGTACGCCGTGAAGTCTCGTACAATGTGCGGTGGACGCGAGACGTGACACGCACCGCGCACTTGTGCCACGTTCGGGTGGTTGATGTGCCACCACATCTGCAAAGTCTGGATGAACAGGTGCTCGACCTGGGTGTAATACGCATCCTTGAGCGGCCAGAGGTACTTGACGGCGACTGGGTGGCCACCAGTACTCCCCACGTCGACGCCAAAGTAGTCGCCGCGGAAGAGCGTCGAGCCGAACGAGCCGTGGCCGATCATCTTGTGTCGGTCCGAACACGTAACCTCGCTGCGTGGCAGGAACCACCGTGGCACACGACGCACATGCACGCCCGAGAAGTTGGAGATGCGCTTGTGGGTCATCTTGAGCGACTCGAGCAACTGCGGCGAGTGGACCTCCCAGCGCTCGCGCTCGGGCGCGAACTCGCACACGAGTTCCATGAGGATGTGCAGCTGGCGGCGCTCGCTGCCGTACTCCTTCGCCACGAACGTCGTCGCGAGCAGCTCTCGTAGCGTCGCGTGAAGCGTCTTCTCGTCCAGGTGCACGTTGACCGCGAGCTGCTGCTTCCAGTTCATCGTCGTGCTCGTGGGACTTGCGAGCTGCCATTTCGAGATCAGCATACTAAGCTCGTTGTGCACTTTCTTGAGACTCGCGAGGAACCGGCGGCTCGCGAGTAGCCGCAACACGATGTTCTTGAGGCGCAGGTGCTGCTCGAGCACCTGGCGGAAGTGGTTGAGCACGCTCGTGAAGCTCGAGACCTGGAAGTCCTTGCTCAGCGTGCCGTGCTTGACGCAGTTGATGATGCGCAGGAAGACCTGGTGTATGCGCGCGTGGAGCTGCAGACTCGCGTTCTGGCGGTCCTTCACGAGGATGCAGAGCTGGTGCACGGTGCTAAGCGCCGACAGCAGTTGCCCCTGCGTGGGGAAGAGTGCTGGCGATGGTGGCGCCGACACCGCTTCCACAGGCGCCGCTGTCGTCGTCTCCGTGTCTGCGGGCATGGCGATCGATCAATAGGCGCTGGCTAACGTCGACGTCGCTGTTCTTCTCTCCTGTGCTCGTATCTCCCGCAAGTCGACGTGTCGTTCGCGAAGCAGAATGGAAGAAAAAGAAAGATTCCACGGGGCGCTAGTCGATAGGTGGGACGGCCGGGTGTGTCGTGACGCTTGAGGATACAGGAAGGCTGTCGGCGCTTCGAACGGACGTGCGGTCTCTTGCTGCTTCAATGGCGCAAGGCTTGATGGAGCAGCGGGTGTTCTGTGGCCTGCTGGGGGTCACTTGCACGCGCGCTCGTCGGGTTTGCTCGCCTGCTGCTCGCGCGTGCTTGCTTGCTTGCTTGTTTGATGCAGCGGCGCCAGCTGGGCGGCGGGTTACGTAATGGCGGAACACAAAGCAACACGCACCCCTCGCCAGCCATAAAGAACCCCTTTCCCCTGCCATCGCCATACAAACAAACAACACGCGGGCGGTTCTTCGCTCATAGAGCGCGCGCGAGAGAACAGTGTGCGAGAGAAGCAGGCGGGCGACATCTCGTTGAGCTTTCCTGTGCTTCTCTCCCGCATTTTGCATCAAACATGCAGCGAGAAAAAATATGTTTTTCAAAAATCGTCAAAAGTCCAAAAATGGAATCCTGCAGATTCTTCGAGGCTTAAGCCGACTCACTGTGGGTACCCGAACAAGTACGCTTCAAGTGCGAACGGAAACCCCTGCATCAGGCAAATGGCGTCGCGGAACGAGTCCTTCTGTGTATGGGAGGGTTCACGTGGCTGTTTGCGGGGACTGCGTCTCTGCGAGCGCTGACATCACGCGCCGTGCAAAGTGTCGTATGAAGACGCAGCACCTCTTGAGCTCCCCCCCTCGGGATGAGAATGAATCGGCATGAACCGTGCAAGCACCAGTCGCTGTGAAGAGGCGCCATCGTTTTGGCGTTACACGCCTGCCCTGCGCTCGCCGCATCCGCAAATCCCCGTTATTCACGTGGCCCCTTCAGACAGCTCGCGCTGCGTTCACAACAGCGGACACACCCGCAGTGTGAGCAGCAGCGATGAGCGAGCGCAGGAAGTGGGACAAGCAGAGCGAGTTTCATCCGCCATCGGGTGCGCCACAGGGCGGCGGTGGTGCGGACCTGCACGCGCCATCCGCGGCCAATGGTGCGAACGACCCGGTGCTCGAGAAGCAGCGCCAGTACATCAAGATGCTGGAAGAGCGCAACCGGCTCAAGAAGAAGCTCGCGGCGGCATCCAAGTCCCAGAAGGAGAAGGGCCACCTGCAGGAACGCGAAGAAGCGTTCGTGACGACGTTCAACGTGCCAAAGGTCGCTGTTAGCGGCGCAGCTCAGCACCACAGCGGCGTGACGGTGCGGAAGAACAAGTCGGCAACGTCACTGCTGCCAACGAAGATGGCGCCGCAGCCATCCTGCGCGTCCTCGAGCTCAGCGTCGTCGCTTCTTGGTGTGCGGAATCTCGACAACGGCGATCGACAAAGCCAATGCAAGTCTGCGCCGATGACGACGCTAAACTTCCCGAGAGGAAGCTCAGGCGCTGGTGACGTGTCCGCGAGAGGTGATGGGGATGCACAGCAACAACAACATCCGCGAGGGACAGCTCGAGCCAAGTGGAGCAAGCCGCAAGGTCCGATGAACGTGGCGGTCGAGAATCGAGACGGCCGTGCGCATTTCTGCCTTACCGACCAAGTTCCGACAGCTTCAGGAGAAAGCGATGCGAAGTCCAGTGCAGAGGAGAAAAGCCTGCGCTTGGAGTGCAAGAGTCAGGATGACGAGGATGACGAGGATAATGGTGCTAACGCCGATGGTGACGACGAAGAGAACCCTGACGACGTGGAAGAGAGCTACCTGGAAGAATCGTTTGAAGATGAGGAGGTTGGCGATGCGAGCGATGGCGAATGCGAAGAGATCATAGCCGAGAGGAAGGAGTCCGACTTCAAGAAACCAGTTTCACATGAGCGGGGTGAAAAAGCTTCAGTACGAGACGCCGCTGCCAATGGCAATGGAATTAATACCCATCTCACCAGCGGAAGGTCTGACAACGACTCGGGCGTACTCGCATCGGCTCCGGTTCTCTCGCGGACGACGACAGAGCTCTTCGACATCATCCAGCATCTGTCGCGGTCCAAGCAGAAAGCACTCACGGAAGTGCTCCAACGATTCGAAACCGGTGAGCAGCGTGAGAGTGATGTGAGAGAGCTGCAAAGCTCCATCGGCGACCCACAGATCTGGAAGCAGCTGACGGCAACGCTGTTCAGCAACACGACGACGGAGATGAGGGATGAACTAAGTGTACAGCGAGCGAAGCCTGCAGCGTGCAAGGCGATGCCGAAACAGGTGGATAGAGTGCCGCCGTCGACATCTCTGGCCCAGGTATTGGAAGAGCAGAAGCAGTGGGAAGAAGAGTATGCGCGGCAGGTGAAAGAGCGACTCGTAAAGGAGAGAGTGGAGAAGGAGAGGGCGATGCGAGAGGCAGAAGAGCGGCGGATGGCGATGATGAAGCTGCTGGAGGAGGAGGAGAAAGAACTTGAGCGACTCATGGAGCTGAAACGACAGGAGCGACTCGCAAAGCTGAGGGCGTTGGAGCAAGAAGTCGAGAGTGTTCCAGTGCCACTTGTTGCAGCAGCTTCGAGCGTAAAGAAGAGGATGACTGATGCTGAGTGCAAATCATTAAAACCAGATAGACAAAACACCGCTCGCGAGCAGCGTTCTCCAAAGGACCATCTGAGAGCTAGCGCATCATTGGAAGTACGCTCCAGCGACAAAGAGAAGAAAAGAGGGAAGATCATCTCGCCGAAGAAGAAATCCAACAAGGAGCAGCAATCCTGGTCCTCGCTAGAAGACGATCTGCTGCGTCTGACGTCGGAAGCAAAGCCAACTCCAGCTTTGAATGAGCTCACTCTGAAAGCAGGTGACGAGTCAAGCCCTCCGCGTTCAAAGCCAAAGAAGCTCGACTATGATTCTACAGCACGGAATACGAACTCATCGCCAGTTGTCCCTCCCTTGAAGCTCGGCTTAACAACTGCCGCACCATCAGAAAACGAACCGACCTCTTTTTCGGTAGAGCTTCGGATAAAGCTGCTATCGACTTGGGGGGAAACGCGTGCCGTCGGACTGACTCAGGTCACGGTTTACGATGCGAACGGTGTCGAGCTCGCAGTGGATACAGCTTCGCTGAAGATCTTCGACCAATCTGATAGCATGCCGCTGCCCAAAAGCCACGAAATGGTGCGAGGTCTCCATCGGCTCTTCAACGGCACCGCCTACACCAACAGCGAGCAAGACATGTGGCTTGGTCGGCTCTCGGACACAGGTATGATGGATGAATGGCACTGTGATTTGCTCTTTTTTTAATATCGATATGGATGCGCGTGGCGAACACAACCTTGCAGGCGCGCTTCAAGTCAGCTTTGAGGTATTATCTGCACCCAGCAAGCTCTGCGTTTGGAACTACAACAGCGTACGTACCAGGTCGATGTCCTTTTCTTGTTGAATTTGAGTTCACGCTAATTGTTTTCATTTTCTACTGAATCAGAAATTGACTACTGCTTGTGCACGCGACATTGAAGTCCTCGTGAGCAGCAAGTGCGTGTGGACGGGCTCGCTTCCCGAGACATTTGGTGACGAAGAAGACAATCTGTGTACTTGGATTAGCGTGGTACCCGCTGCAAAAAAAACTGCTCGCACTGCGCGCCAAGACGATCGTCTGTCAAGCTCAAGGTCGACTTCCGCGGTCACAGAGTCGAAAGACGCAGCAGAAGGACGATATCTTTTGCAGTCGGCTCGGGTTGACAAGTCGAGCACTGGAGCTCCTCTGTGGCTTTCAGAGTCGACCCCCTCCTCAGCTGCGCCGCTGTCAAGTCGAGGTGTCTCCAGTTCAAATGAAGCCAAGCAGATGGACTTGTTTGCGGTAGAAGAGAAAGTGTCGACTGGAAACCTCACAGCTCGTCGCCGACAGCAGCCCGTCAGCTTCGAGTCGAGTGAGAAACAATCCCATGACTCGAAGGAGAGCGATCGACATCAGCGTTCTGGTTATCAAAGCGACGCAAGAGACACAGCTGCGCGCGAGAAACATGCAGATGCAAAACATCATCACGTCAGCACATTTGGGAATGAAGCGCGACACAAACCAGTGGAAGTGGTGCTATCTCAACTGCGCTCATCGTCATCGATGTGGGACTCACTTGAGCATTTCAGCAAAACGAACCGAGGTCGACTGCCCCAAGCCACCGATGACGACGGCACATACCCGAGCAGTGGAATATTCAAGGCAGATGAGAAGGAAACACCTGAGCGGCGACTTGCGAGCTCGATAACCTCGTCGGCTCTTTTGTCTGAGCTACAGTCCATGCCTTCGACTCTTTATGGACCTGGGAGTGGCATGCCACCTTTGAGTGCGGCGACGAAGAATAGGATACTGTCGTCTACTGCTGTTAATTCGCACAGCGTGATTTCGGATGAAGCTCCTGTCACGCCGAGTATACCCGTCCTCCCTTCCGGAACTCGTCTGAAACTCGAAATCCTCAGCACGTGGGGGGATCCGCATTATGTCGGGCTCAACGGCATCGAGATTTTCGACCAGCATGGAGTATTGATCAGCTTCCAGAACCCAGCCCGGCAAGTTCGAGCGTGCCCCGCAAGTATCAATGATCTCGACGAGTACAGCGACGACCCTCGAGTCGCGAAGAACCTGGTCGATGGTGTGAACTTTACAAGTGATGACTTCCACATGTGGCTCGCTCCGTTTACGGTGGGTGAGGAGCATTTCGTCGAGCTGGTGATGGACGCGAAGACCTCGATCTCGATGATACGCCTGTGGAACTACAACAAGTCTCGCGCGCACAGCTTCCGCGGAGTTCGTCACGCTCGACTGATTCTCTATGGATCGCCTCGATCAAATACCACTGCTTTGCGACCAGAGAGTTCGGGATCCGTGATCTTTGAAGGTGAGATCTCGAAGGCTCTGGGACTTGTGAACGCCGACAGCATCGACCAGTCCTGTGAAGTGATTCTCTTCACTCGAGACGAAGTGATCCTCCAGGCGATCGAGTCGAACGATAAGACGCTCATGAAACTCGCGCAGAATAACGACGAGGAAGAGGAGACGCACTCGATCGTTGCCAATGTGCGCAGCTCCATGGAGATGCAGCGACCGCGAACGTCCGACAAGGGGATGTGTGCGGACTCTGGGGCAGCAGGTATCGCAAAGCAGCATGAACCGTATTCTGACTACATGAGTGCCGGAAATAATGAAGAGCAGTCTCGAGTCGGAAGAGATGGACGCCCCATGACGGCAGCAGTCCGATCTCAAGCAGTTCGCGCATCCGTCGATTCCTGGATATCACACGACGTAGAACCGCAGGAGAAATCCCCAGTGCTGGAGAAAGTAGCCGAGAGATACGAAGAGGACAAGGATGAGCATGAAGATGATGACGAGAGTCTGGTGCGAGGAAGACGGCTGATGATCAAGCTGATATCAACATGGGGGGACACGAACTACATCGGGCTCACACAGCTAGACGTCCTCGTTGGCAAAAATGGCGTCCCGTTTACATTAGACCAGTCGCAAATCGATGCAACGCCACGGGATCTGGAGTCGGTAAGGATGGTTTGCAGCTTCGTCGTGCGGTTTGATTGCTCATGCTAACAAACTTGTGATCATGGTGTTGATTTAGCTTGGGTATCATGGAGATCCTCGAACTCTTGATAAGGTATGTTCTCCAGTTCATTCCCACACAAAAGCAAGTGATCCACCATTTTCTAACCGATCCATCGTTTCAAACTGGACTCTGTAGCTAATTGACGGCGTTGGAACGACCTGCGACGACACGCACATGTGGTTGATCCCACTGTCAACTTCTCAAGAAATCCGCATTGACCTGAAGAAAGACCAGCTGATCTACGGATTGCGCATCTGGAACTACAATAAGAGCTCCGAAGACACCTTCCGAGGTGTCAAGCAGCTTCACGTGTCGATCGACGGGCTCTTGGTGTCGCCGAAAGAGTCAGGCTTTGTGATCCGGAAGGCGCCGGGCATCACTCTGTTTGACTTTGACCAGGTGATCAAGTTTGAGAGCTGCATCACCACAGGAAGCAGAATCCCTAGAGCGCCATCCTACCTTGACAGAATCCATTACCCGTTCCAGATACGCACGTACAAGACCCCGGCCATTAAGCAGGACTACGAGCCAAGTCTCTTTCCGCAAGGCTTTCTGCTCAAGTTCATCTTCTGGACGACGTGGGGCGACCCATACTACCTGGGTCTCAATGGGATGGAGATCTATGACTTCCACGGCAAGAAGCTTCAGTTCGCACCGCAAGTGATCACTGCCCAGCCCTACAGCATCGCCGAGGTCAGCGGTAAATCTGGCGGTAGCGCTGATGACGTCCGCGTTCCTGAGAATTTGCTCAATGGGAGGAACAAGAACAAATGGGATGCGAGCGACGCGTGGCTCGCCCCACTCGCGAGCTCACTTGGCAAGTATGAAGGGAACATTGTGTACGTGGTGTTCGACGCGCCGATCGTGATCTCGATGATCAAGTTCTGGAACTACAGCAAGACTCCGGAGCGTGGCGTGAAGGAGATGGACATCTACCTGGACGATCTGCATCTGTACTCGGGCACGCTGCGGAAAGCGCCAGGCGGCGGCGACGGCCACAATGTCGGACGACTTGGTACGAAAGTTCAGGTGACAGAGGACTTCAGCCAGCCGATCCTCTTCTCCACGAACCAGGCGCAGGTGGACATGGAGAAGCGCAAGGTGCTCTACTGCGGCCTGGAAGAGCAGGACGTGCTCTGCATCAACGAGGGGCAGGTGATGCAGGAGTCGAAGGCCATGTACAGGAAGCCGGATCCTGGCGCTGAAGGCGTCGTCGTGGATCTCGGACTGCGGCCCACGACAGCGCTCTGTCGGCATTAGAGACAGCAGCGCGCGAATATGCAATCACAGGATGGCGTTCGGAGACAGGGTGGCACAGCACGTGGATTCGGACAAGATAGTGTGCAATCAATCAGCTGCGTATCACCAGCAACGTGCGTGCGCTTGCGGCAACGGAGCGAGAGGCGTGCGTGTGGGAAACCGTCGCACTCGAATTGTTTTTAAACACGCAAAGATTCAGCGCTCGTGACGGCTGCTTTGACGAGCTCGAGTGCCGAGTGTTCCACTTGCAAAAAGAGAGATCGCGAGGATTTGTCGCCTCATCCTCCAGAGACCGGAAGAGTCCCACGGCGAGACTATAACAAACTGAACGCAAGTGGTTCAGCTACACAGATCGGAGTCTTCAGCAGCGAAAGCCCGGCGCAGACTTTTGCTTACGGCATTCAGCCCGGACTTTGAGAGTGCGCGTGCCCGCCTGGAGTCCCTTGAAGTGCGCTGCCGGTTCCTCCCGCGCACGAATCTTCAGCACGTGCTGTAAAGTAGTGTCTCGCGTGAAACAAACAAGGTTCGTGGTTTCTAAATGGTAGT
>JAASFQ010000898.1:0-12536 GCA_023333845.1 Globisporangium polare | reverse complement strand
CTAGATGGCACCGCACGTCGTCCAAGCGCACTCGGGGAAAGAGCCGTCACCGATCACCCGGGTAAACGGTCTATGGTCGTCAACGATCCTAGCCAAGCCCTGACACTGGGTGGCTATATCGTGGATCGAGCCGTGAGCCAGAATCAATGGGGCGTAAATTCCCCATTCGCGAAAGCTAGCTCGGACAATGTTGCACATCGAAGGATTGCATATTAACGTTTCTTTACAATTTCGAGAAGGGTGCTCTCCCCCTCCAAGCATAACAGCCGACATTACATCAACGTCAGTATTGATCTGTTAAAACCGAGACTCGAGTTATCCGCCGAGAAGGACCAGGAGGACTTGATGAGAAGGTGAATTGCCCTCAGGTCAGGGCAGGTCGTCCAGTCGAAGTACGACGTCAACTTGGAACATTGTTCTCGCTGAACTGGGTACAGTCAGCGTCCACGCGATCGAATTCAGTAACATGATCAAAAATGCACTTTCCAGCAAACGATCGCCACGTGCTCACGGATCGTGTCGTCGTCCTCGTAACTTTCACCGTCAGAAACCTTGGCGCCGTCATCTGTGGTCGAGAACCAAAGTAAGCGAGCCTGTTGACGCTTTACCCTTGGGGAAATCTTCATTGGACAACACATATGTAGCGATTCGCCGCACTTCTCTCATAGTTAGAATCCTGACTACGACACAGACAGTTTTTACACCAGCCAGTTGAGGATCAAGATGGAGCAATCATTCGGGTTCCTGGCCACGAAGTGGGGAATATCGCGGCCACCTCTCCAAGCGCGCTTGGAGATCAGTTCTCGTGTTGTTCGGAGCTGCGCAACACTACAGAACTTACCTGTTGGAGACAGAATAGTTCGCGAACTGAGAAGCAACCGTCTCGGACGACCAGCACCCAATCTGCATTGCATGCCACGTCGCTCTGAGCTCGTTCAGCTTCAAATCAGGTGATCGAACGCACTCTTTTTCTTCGTCAATGTTGACTCCGTTGGCGTTGTTTGAGTGCTGTGAACTTGTGTTTGCTTCTTGCTTTTCTGCTCCCACTCTCAGCCAATCATGATAGATGGTTTCCCCATTACAGCTTCTAGCCAATTAAATCACTAACCCTGTATAAACAAGCCTCCCTGTTCGAATAAATAGCTGGTCAAAACCGATGCTGATGTGGCTTACCTGAATCGCCTGCGAAATGGCGTTCCCATTCACACCAGTGGTGCACTTTCATGCCAAACAGACCCAACGAAGCCCAATCCAGTTGAGCTCTTCGCGCTCGACTCGACTGATCCACACGCGCACACATGGCAGGCGGCGACAACAACGACGACGTGGTGCGCTCGCGCATCGACGCGTCCAGCGCCAGACTCACGTGCGTCTCCATTTCGTTGCTCTCGATGTGCCAACAAAATTGCTGTATGGCTCGCTAACCCGACGATTCGTGATTGATGGCTCCCATTCATGCTCGCAGCTCGCTGCGCACACCCGCGAGCGAGGCCGCGGCGGCATCCACGCGCCGACCCAAGGTAGTGTCGGATACACAGGCTACAGTCGCTTCTGCTAACGCTCTTCTATGTGTCCATGCTCACTGCGATGCTCATGCCTGTGTGTTTCATTCACGACAGTTCGTGCCGAAAGCCGCGAAGCGACGTCCCGCGTCCGAAGAACAGACCGACGCGAAGCCAGCAACACAGCAGCCGCAGCAGGCGAGTGCTAGGGCAAGAGAAGGCAAATCGCCGCGCGGCGAGTTCGTGCGCAACGATCGCGCGCGTCCAGCGCGAGGCGGCGGCTTGGGCGGCGGGCGTGGTGAGGCAGGCAGAGGACGAGGAGGTCGGGGGCGTGGTGGACGCGGACAGCTCCCCACCGGAAAGGTGACGTTCGTTGGCACCCTGTCGGGCGGCTCGTCGTACAGCTCGTCGGGGACGTCTGTGCCGCGCGCGAGCAGCTCGAAGCCGTCTGCGGCCGCCGATGGCATGGGCATCAGTCTTTTGGACGACGAAGACGGCCAGCAGATGCACGACGGCTTCCACGCCATGCAGGTTGAAGAGGAGGTACTGATATATGACAATGTCCTCATGCGACTGGGCTTGTCGCTTTGATAGATGCTCACCGTTGTGGTGCCTGCTGGGGGGTTGTCCGAACTTATTACAGTGGCCGCCTGTCGTCAAGTCCGTGATGGCGCCCATGAGCCTGCCCGTTGCGCGTCAGCCAGAACCAGAGCATGCCGGCGCAGTGTTCCACGACACGGTGCGACCAACGTTGCTGTCTTACTTGTTGCCGTCCCATCGCACACACCATTGACCTAATTTCCTTTGCCCATCGTTACACTAGGACGGCCGCTCGCTCCTCCCTGAAGACGCGCTGATCTTCATCCAGTTCCCGACGACGCTCCCACTCGCGAACGCCGTCGCGACGTTGCCCAAGGGCAAGGAGGGCGAAGACAAGGACGTGGACATGGACCAGGGCGACGTTGAGCCAGTGACAGAGAAGCGCTCCAAGCTGGCGGTGAAGCCAGAGGCGCCGCTGCCAACTGCTGCTGCCAATGCGTCGCAGCAGGACAGGAAGAACGACGAGTCGGCCGATGAGTCGAGCGCAAAGACTAGGTGCGCATGCTGTATGTATGCTTGGTGTTGGATAATACGGCGACGCACTAATTTGTGCTCTGTGTCTGCCTGTGGTAGTGACGAGCTGCTCTATGACCGATCGATCGCCGCGGCGCCTGGTGGCTTCATCGGCAAGGTGCGACCCAGCTCCGATGCGCGCTCCACACTCTTGCTCGTTTCTCAATACCAGATGAGCTCATGATGTTGTTCCTATGCATGCAGCTCTGCATCCGCAAGTCGGGCAAGACGGTGCTGATGATCGGCGACAAGCAGTTCGAGGTCGCGCCCGCGCAGACGCCGTCGTTCTGCGAGGAGATCTACTCGATCGACACGAACGAGCAGCACTTGTACATGCTCGGCGCCGTCGAGCGCCACTTGGTGGTCACGCCCGACTTTGACGCGCTGCTCGCATAGATAAACGGCCGCTGCTGGGCAGACGCCATTAGATACTCATCGTATAACAGCAATACATCGGTCGCATTTCTCAACCAGCCCTGGTATCACGCGTGGGTGTTCAGGCTCAAAACTACAACACCAGAGCCTGAAGCTGTGGAGTTCGTATTGGGGAGAGTATCTCTATTGGCTTGACGGATGGCTCAGTTTGGCTGGCGTGCCCATGAAGGCTCATGAGACGATCCACACACTGTCTGCTCGTTGTGTGCCGTGTCATGTGGACACTCTCGTTCCGTTGCGAGTCCGGACCCGCGAACGACCCGCGAGACAGCCAGACAGCCAGACAGTCGAGCCATTTTGCGTTTGAGCCATTTGGGTTTCCCCCCAAGCAGCCCGGGCCTGTCGTCACCCAGTCACCCTTTGTGAAGCTGAAGATTTGAAAAGCTGCACAAGGCAACTTCAACATGCCACCGATAGACAAACAGACACCACCATGCATGTCGGAGCCACATTCGCTCTGTGTGATGGATCTGATGGCGTCAAACGGCGAGAACAAAGTCCGTGAGCGTTTCAACAAGGCGCTGGTTGCAACGGAGATGGCTCGTGGGCAAAGCATCACCATCGCCATGCGCCGAGCCGCTGGAGATGAAGACAAGAAGTCCAACGAGCAAGAAAGGAGGGGCTGTGCGTCGATTCTCCCAAATGAACGTATATAAAATCAATAATCCTTCAGACCACGTTTCAAAACCTAGAATAAAAATATCGCAAAGTGTTCTCCTGCGCTAAAGGAACTCCTTCCCCGAACGAGCACGCGCAGTCACCATCGCGAGTGTCGGTCGCGCGCACATCGAGGGAGGAAAGAAAACGGGTGGAGAGAGTCCGCAAATATCCCTTTCTCCCAGCGCCATCACCGCTGCAGTCGCCGCCACCACTGGCTCCGACGACAGCAGGCGCGGAAGCGAAGGATGCAACTAATCTTGACTTGGCTGTCCACGGACGCACGCCAACGAAGCCGGCGAGCGGCGGCCGGTTGCTTGCTGGCAGGCGCGGCGCGGCGTCAGGCGCTACGAACGCGCCGACAAGGAGCCTATTCGTCGTCATCGTCATCGTCCTCATCGTCCTCATCGTCTTCCTCGAGAATGTCCGGCTTGACGTTGTTGTAGACGTCCATGGCCGACTGGTACTTGACCTTGGCCTCCTCGTGCATCTTCTGGTACTTGACGCGCTTCTTCTCAGGGAGCGCGCGCCACTTCTCGGCGAGCAGCGTGGCGATCTCGGTTATCTTCTTGCCCGGGTTCTCCGCACGCACACCTTCGCGGATCTCGTTGCAGAAGAAGAAGTACGCAGACAACGCGCGCTTCGGAGCGTTCGGGTCCTTCTTCTTGCGGGTAGACTTCGTGGTCTCGAACGACGGGTCCGGCACGTAGTCCTCCTTCTCCTCGGCGTACCGCTTCTTGTCGGCGGCGGCCAGCTCGTCGTACGGCCGTCTCTCCTCGTCGGTGATGACCTTCCAGCGGCGACCGATCTCCGACGAGATCTGCAGGAACTCGAGCTCCGGCATCTCGCGCTTGACCGTGTCGCGGATGTCGTTCGAGAAGAACATGAAGGCCGACAGCGCGCGCTTGGGCGCGTTCTTGTCCTTCTTCTTGCGCTGCTTGCGCATGGGCGCGTCGTGGCCCTTGGCGTCCGTCTTCTTTGGTCGTCCGACTCCGCGCGCCATTTTGTCAAACGGGTTTTCAAAAAACGGAATTTAGCGGGGCGACGTGTGGGCTGCGTGCGGCTTGACCTTCGAGCTTGAGCTTGGTGGAGAGCGACGCTGGCTGGGCTTGTTTGTATGGGGAGCAAATTTAAACTGGGGATTCCCACACACAGCGCGCAGTATCGGGAAACAACAGCGTGACTTGCTGGGAAGCTTCCTCTGCGGGCGCCGCCCTCTGTGCGAAGAGAGAGAGAGAGAAGGGAGAAACGGGAAAAACCTCGGGCGTTTGCACCCTGATAGGGAAACAGCGGCAACTTGAACCTAAAGCGTTTGTGAAGGCGTTTCCCCGAGGTTTTTCGAGATGGGGGATGAGATTCGAGCCAAGACAAACGAGCAAGCAAGCAAACGCACGGGATCTTTCGCGCGCGATTTTTGAACCGCACAGAAGTGGAAAAAGGGAGGAGCAAAAGTGGGAGCGCGAGCCGAAAACAACCGGACTTTGCAAGCCAGATAACGGAGCGAGCCACTCTTTTGTGTGTGCTTCTGGCCCGATGCGAAAGCACCAGGCGATCAGGCCATATCCGCAGCGGTCTTATCTCTCAAGGAAGGCGACGGCTTTTCAGACAGCGCACGCAAAAGCGATAGGGAGTCAAAGATAGCAACCTCATTCGACGCGGCCACAAATACACAAGTGACGCCTGTTCTGTTCCGTTTGGTCTGTTGCTGCTTGCGAGGGAACGAACTGTTTCGCTCGGCGCGCTGGACTTGGTGATTGTATGTGGGGTTGTTGCCTGCGGGTCCCCGCTTTGCTTGATTGTGAAGGAGCGAGGCGAGGCGAGGAGGATGGGAAGGGGGTGCCATAGAGATGCACACACACACACAAGAGGCGGTCGCAGAAGGAAACCCACACACACACACACAAAAGCGCCAGTTCTTGCTTGTGGGCGAGCTGCGCGTTTTAAGCTCAGAGCGCCCCGATTGGTGGAACCGGAGCCTCGCCACCAATCAGCGCGCCGAACTCGACGCATTTTGAGGTTTTAGCGCTCGCTGAAAAACCGAGCGAAAGTCGACGCCCCCCTCCTTCGACAACCGCGAAAAACCTCGGGAAGGTGATTGAGTGGAGCCAAACGGACGGCGACATATCGCTGCTGCACGTTCTCGCGCAAGGTGGCTCGGAAAGGTGTCTGGTGTTTCTGTCAAAAGGACGCTTTTGGCGCTATATCCGATACGCATTTGCTTCTTCTTGGAGATATTCGTATTGTGCGGTCAGTGGAGCAAACTGTCGTGGGGAATGCTTGCTTCTCGGAGGCACCACAAAACGGAAAATAGCAGAAATAGGCGCTGTGCACCGTGATGCACACGAGAACACGCGACGCATTTGCTGCAATCCCTCTGTAACGGGTCCTCCCATCCAAAGAGGATAGACGATAGCAAGGCGGCTTTCAAATCGCATTCAAAGTCTCCAGCAGCAGGTATACCAAACTTGCATAGGTACAGGTTCTGCTTGAAGGAAGAAAAGGGAGTGGCTTCTGGCGCCAAATTCGGGCAACTCCAAATCGCGATCTTCAAGCACTGAACGAGAGCACCATGGCCGACGACGACACCACCCCTGCTGCCACTGCGGCGGCGGCTG
Organism: Globisporangium polare; assembly: GCA_023333845.1. NCBI lineage: Eukaryota > Oomycota > Peronosporomycetes > Pythiales > Pythiaceae > Globisporangium > Globisporangium polare. The sequence goes on along the minus strand of JAASFQ010000898.1, from coordinate 6,214 downwards.
CTCCAGCCCCCGACACCTCTGGTGCTGCTGCGCCGCGAGCCCCCGCGTCCGCTGCGAAGGCCCCGAAGGCCCCGATCCACTTTGAGGACAAGGATGGCCTGTTCAAGCGCGTCTGCCGTTCCTTCGTGAGCAATAGGTGCAAGCGTGGCACGTCCTGCCCCAACGTGCACGACAGCCACCTTTGCAGTTTCTTCTACCGCACGGGCACGTGCAAACACGGCGCCGAGTGCCGCAAGAACCACTTCCTGACGATCCCGGAGAAGAAGAAGAGCAGCGGCGACGACGCGAATGGCGTGACGGACGCCGAGGCCTCGGACGCCGCGCCGGACGCCAAGAAGAGCAAGAAGGCAAAGGACAAGAAGGCACGCGAGAAGAAGGCGAGTGACGCTGCGGAAGGCGTCGCGAAGGAAGAAGGCGCTGCTGCTGGGAAGCCAAAGGAGGCGGCCAGCAGCAACAGGAGCAAGAAGAGCGAGGCGAATGGCGAGCGCGGCAAGCCAAAGACGGACGCGAAGAAGAAGCAGACGAAGACCCGCTCGGCGAAGAAGAACACCGAGTGCTTCGACCCGATGACGAAGCCCGTGGATCTCCGCATCACGTACGACCTCGGCACGAAGAGCGACACGTTCTCGACGTCGCTGACCACGCGCGACGTGCTGCTTGTTCCGAACCTCTTTAGCGACTTCAAGAAGGGCGAGTTGTACGCGAAGCTCGTGGCGGAGATCGAGTCCTGCGGCATTCCGACCGAGCGCCTGCTCAAGATGTGGCACGGCAATGACAAGATCGACGGCACGCACCTGATCGCGGACGACAAGACCCGCTGGAAGAACAACTCGCCGACGTTCGACCTCGTGATCGACCGTGTGAAGAAGTTCTTCACCATGTCGGTCAAGGCCACGCGCTTCAACTGGTACAAGGACACGTCGCAGTGGAAGCCGTTCCACTTTGACGCGGCCGCGGTGAAGCCCGAGATCGCCGCGATCCAGAACTTCACGGTCGGCATCTCGTTCGGCGCCACGCGCGACGCCGCATTCGAGCACGCGGACTCGAAGACCGTCGTGAGCATCCCGCAGCCGGACGGCTGCCTCTACGCGTTCTCCAAGGACACGAACATCATCTGGCGCCACGGCATCCTGCAGGACCGCCCCGTGCGCGAGGAAGGCCGCATCTCGGTCATCGCCTGGGGCTGGATCGACGGCATAGTCGACACGGAGGAGCAGGGCGAGGTGGTCGCAGGGCCTTAGAGAGAGAGAGAGAGCGAGTTTGAGCGAGTGGGTGATCCATTTTTGCTGTGGTGGATTTGCTAGCAAGTGATACACAATGAAAAGTCTTATCCCTCGTTGCTTTTGCTGATACAGCTCGATTCTCGGGTTATTGCAGTGCAATTAAAGAAAGCCCACCGGGATCGGATCTTTGCACACTGAAATGGAGAAATCCGTCAGCTTTAAGGACAGAAACCGGTACCGGTTGCTGTCGAGGAAATCAAACAGGAAATCGGGTCCCGTTTTTGGAAACCGCGTTTAGATACGGTGGCCGGGTTTCCATCCATATTCGAGGAGTTTTGGGGGGGGTTATTTCGTTGGATGTTGTCTCTCGATACACTCTCAAAAGTTGAAAATTGACGACATCGCCCGGCCGCAATGGCCGACACAAGAACGCGAAGCGCCATGCAAGAACTCTTCGTTTTACATCTCAATGGCGACAAAGGTCTTCTTCGTTGCTGTCGTGCTCGCCTCAGTCCCCGGCGCAGCGACTCTACTGCTGCCGGACGCGGGTGAGCTGCTGATCGCGGCGCCATTGAGCTCTGCGATAATCTCATTGCGCTTGCGCTGCAGCTCCTGTTTGCGCTCGATCTTTCCCTGCTGCTGGAGCGTGAGCCCTACCGTCGCCTCATCTTCGTCTTGCTGGGCGCGCTCTTCCAGCTTACCGATCTCCTTCAAGAGCTTGTTGAGCTTGCTCAGCTCCTGTTTTAGCTCGGCGGCATGGCGCTGATCCTTGGCGTCGTGTGCTCCAGAGGCGCTGCCTTGTGCAGACGGCTTGCGCTCTGCTGCACCTCGCGAGGCTACTTCTGCAGCAGCAGCTGGCACGGCTCGTGCTTTGCGCTGATCCGGTCCTCGCACTGACGTTGGTCGGTCACTCGACGCAACAGCAGCAGGAGCCTTGCTCTCCAGCGTCAGCGACTGCAGCGACAGCTCTGACTCGCCATCCGCGCTCTGCTGACCAGCGGCTTGCTTGGCGTCTTGCTCCTCGCGCTTCTAAGGAGAGCAATAGATTGCAAGGCATACACGCGTCAGCCATCCAGCGATCTTGTCGTCGACTACAGCCAGTGACGACGGATGAAACAAGAGAGCCACGTACGCGCTGCGCGACGGTCTTGTACTTGGGCACCTCGTCCTGCGGCACGTAGCCCTGGCGGATGCGGATGGACTTGCGCACGGACCCGTCGGCGCGGCGCGACGCCGGCACGACCACCTCGCCGTCGTCGGTCCGGACGGCACCGAGCGGCAGCATCTTGGACGCCATCTCCAATTTGTGCGGGAAATGAAGAGCGGAGTCAACTTTCACTCCTGACGGAAAGCAGCTTTTCACTTTCTGATTGTGCTATTTGCGCGAATTGAGTTTTTGACCAGCCCTGTAATCGAGGGCGGCAACAATGAAGCCACTTTCACGAAGAGCCACCCACACGCAATACGAACAGCTACATCACATGTATCGAGCGCGTCGCGATGGCACCTAAAGCATACCAAGCTCTGCGCGCGTCGTCGCCAAACTAAAGGGCGCGGGACTCAGAACCGCTGCTGTTGCTGATGCTGCGGCTGGGGTGCCGCGGTTGCCACCGTGACGCGTGGTGTTGGAGACGATGTACACGTCGCTCAGGCCGCCAGGTGACGGCGTCCCGAGAGCCGGGCGCGCCGACACGGACTGCACGCGCTGCGAATAGTGGCGCCACGCGAGATCCTGCTGCACGTGGCGGTGCTGCCTATGCTCCTTGGCGCGGTACGCGACCACGGCGCCGACGACGCCCACGACCGCGAGAAGCACGGAGCTCAAGAAGAACGGGTTCTTGAGCAGCGCCTCGTGTCTGTGCTCTCTTCGTGTCGAGTCGTCGGACATGCGGCTGTTGCTGGTTGCATCGTCGCTATCGCTGTTCTTCTTCTTCGAGTCGCTGGACGCGGAGCTCCCCGTGGACGGTACGTACTCTTCCTCGTCGTCATTCGCAGGCACTGGCGTCTTTCTTCGAGATGCCGGTGCTGGTGCTGGTACTGGTGGTGAAGCTGATGGTGAAGATGGTGTGGCTGGTGTTGATGATGCTGCAGCTGGCGTCACCTTGGCCGTATCGGTGGTGCTGGTGGAACTGAACTGTGTGGACTTTACACTCACTTCTCTGACATTGCTCGATGTCTCTCCTCCTGGTTTGCCTGGCGCGCGTGCGGCTGTCGATGTGCTCGCAGCGACTTTGACGGGTGCGACGACTTTCATGAGCTTGGCGTCGACGACCAGTGTTGCAGCAGGGCTCTTGCTGGATTCGACGACCAGTGTTGCGGCAGGGCTCTTGCTGGCGTCGACGACCAGTGTTGCGGCAGGGCTCTTGCTGGCGTCGACGACCAGTGTTGCAGCAGGGCTCTTGCTGGCGTCGACGACCAGTGTTGCGGCAGGGCTCTTGCTGGATTCGACGACCAGTGTTGCGGCAGGGCTCTTGCTCGCGTCGCTGTCGTTCGCGACGATCTTCTCGACTGGTGCTGTTGTGGCCGCTTTGCTGCTGGTGGTGGGGGACGGAGGACTCTCCGCTGGAGCTGGCGTTGTGGAAGTAGGCTGCGTTGTTGTGTTCGTGATGTTCGTCGTGGTATCTGGCTTGTTCTCATCACACGACAGCTTATACTCGGCAGACACTGATCGATTGGCGCCATTCTCAGCATCTGATGGTGGACATGCAGCGGATCCAGTCGAGTTGCTGCTGGTGTTGCTCTGCAGTGAATGTGTGGATGTGTTTGTGGACTTCACGTTTGGCTCAGTCGCTGTTACCGTTGTGTTGGTGTAGTTGGCGATGGATGGAGCTCGAGTGGCGGCCTCGGTGACTCGTGGACTCTGGTACGATGGCGACGGTGCTGTGGTAGCATTTGCATGCGCATCAGCGCTTGTGTTCTGCGTGTTTGGACTCGGAGTTACATGTGCCGAAGTGACGTTGTTTACTGGACTCACAGTCGTGTCTTGTTGCTGCTCGGGACAGTCGACGAACTGCCACGTGATCGCCATTGGCTGCTGGTGATCACCCACGTCTCTCGCCTCGTTCGCCCGCGTGTACACGTCCACCGACAAGCTCAGGTCTGCAGCCCCACAGTCTGCACACTTGCCCACCACCGGCAGCGTCTCGTTCGCGTTCGACCGCCAATGGACCTGCACACAGCGGCCGCATGCTGTTGCAAAGTGCGCTCCGCTCACCGCCACGTAGTTTGGCTCGGGAGCTGGCACCGCACTTGGCTGTGGGGCGCCATTACTGGAGCTGCAGACTGAACCCATACCTTGCGAAGGTGTTGGCTCGTATGCGCTGCCGACGCCCGCGAACTTCTGTGCGTGAACTGATACTGGACCTCCAAGTAAAACGATCGTGGCGACAGCGAGTGCAGTGGACAGCGGTCTTCTCCTCCTCGACATTGTTTTTTTCGGGGTGTGAGCGTGTGTCAGTTTGGATTGCCACGGAGTGTGCGATCCTCAAAGCAAGATGGCAAGTGAGAAAGCACAGAAGTTCACACTCGCAGGCTCAGCGACTTTTGCCGTTATGCTGCGGTTGGTGCGAATCTGAAGGAAATAATGAAATGGATGGCGCCGTGAAAAGCCTGAATAAGCTGAAACCACAGTCAGCCAGCCAGCACAAGCAGCGAAACGAGGGAAATAGTGAGAGAGACGCACCCTACGCAATAGGATGATGGAGGTGTTGCTCACATGTGCAGGAGACGCTCGTTCTTTCTATTTGAACGGCTGAACGGCGTCATTTTCCAAATTCGACTCGCTCCAATGAACTCCAGTGGCCCAACACCCTTTTCGCTGCAAGGATGGATGGGTGGCGCGAACGATGCGCTGTAGGAACGCGGTGCGTGCGTGCGTGTGTGTAGCTACCCAGCTCTCTGGTTGTTCTCCTCGCATGCTCGCTCCGCCATGGGCAGTACGCGTGATCTTGCAGATAGGTAGTACACAACGCCGATCTGCATGCGAGCAGAACCAATGTGCTATCGTAGAGAGAGTAGGAGCAGGCCACAGTGGTGGTAAGCGTCACGCAGGTGGCTTCTGAGCCACGAGCATGGCGTCCGTATCTCTTCAGGCGAGCGGAGCCGTTGGAACGATCCGAACCGCCAGACTGATTGACAGACGGACGGACGTCGCTGTTGAGCGTTTCCACCTGAAAGGTCGCCATGAGAAAAGCTCAGACTCCGTTGTGGAGTCAGAATAAGTCTGATCCTGAGTCTGTTTGATTGCTTGTTTGTTGTTGTTGTTCTGTGGTGTGGTTGAGTAATGTGGCATGAAGGAAGGAATGCATCGTCACTCGCCACTTTCCACGAACGATGAGCGAGGACGAGTTCGTGGTGCTGCTCGAGCACGCGGGCATCACGGAGGTCTCGGACGACGGCGGCCAGGAGTTCCTCGAGAAGAGCCTGCTGCTCGAGTGGCTCGTGCGTGAGGGCATTGAGCTCTTCGGCGCCAAGTTCCTCTTCCATAGCGACAGCAATGGTAATGACGGCGACAGCACCGCCGGTGGCGGTCGTGAGCAGGCCGCAGGCGACGACAGCGGCACCGAGGCGGGTACGAATGCGCCGGGTCTCGTGCCCGGGGAAGGTTCGCGCTGCGCTGTCGCTCAGCGTGTCCTGGGGAAGCTGGTGGAGCGCGAGTGGCTGTCGCCCATCGAGTTCGACTACGACGAGGACGAGACCGAGGTGCGTGAAAAGAGCGAGCGGTAGCTATGATGGTGACTTATATGCTTCTGCTACTTGTAGAGGCTGACCGTGTTTGGGTTGTGTCTGCGTGCAGGAGTGGAAGGCGACGCTGTACGGGATCCGCCTGTCGACCGCCGAGGCGTACAAGATCTACATCGAGAAGGACGCGACTGTGAGGGTGGATAAATGCGCTCTTTCGTGTGTGTGAAACCCTTTGCTCGGCGTGTGAGGATGACACTGTTTCTCACTCTCTCTCTGCGATTGTATGTGCTCCTTAGGAGCTCGATCTG